>JADLZL010005018.1:0-103434 GCA_015844335.1 Chrysopogon serrulatus | reverse complement strand
TTGACTTGTTGGGTTGAATTCACTGGGCCTGTTTGACTGTTTCGTGTTATTTGACTGCTTCGTGGGACCGTTTGGACTGTTTAATTACCGCCAAATAGCATGTGTGTACACTAATTGAAATACACCCAAGATGTAAAAAATTGTGAAAGACAAACACTCTATAATATAAAACCATCGAAGAGTATGTAGTGCTGCAATATTATAACTTAGTTGAAATAATAATAACATCATATATATTCTTGTACACAATAAAGTTCACGTTTTGATTTAAAAGCATGAGAACTGGAAAATCTTCTGAGTTTCACATGTTTGAGAACTGGAAAATCTTCTGAGTTTACATGGTATCATCGCAAAGAACTGTTGCTGCAAAAATAATAATAACAAATACTATTACTGGTGAAGTAGGAATGGTTATTTTGGCAAATACACATATATGAAAACTGTAATGAATTTACATTTGAAACTATATACTTACATTGTCAAGCATAGAATTTTCTCATGAATTCTGAATTTGCTTTGTTGTGTTGTGTAGTTGCTATTTGAAACAGAAATTTTGCAATTTAAGAGCTTAACATCAAGCCGACATACAAAATTAAAATGTTCTTTACATGAGAAATAATACTAATAGATATATTTAGCTTGAACTAAAAAGACTTTGTTACATGACAATAATAAATACATATATTTAGCTTTGAAGTAAATACTTTGTTACATGAGAATAATAAAATTACATATATTTAGCTTGAACTGCAGACTCTGAAATAATAGATTCATTTTACTTACATTAGAGAACACCGATATGATAAAAACATCAAAGGTCTGCATGAAATCAAGTAACACAAAGATACCTGAATCATACCTACATTATGAAGAAGATTTTGAAATAGTTAGTAGAATTAGATAATGCATATAATTTTCACATTGTAACAATACCGATTGTTGTAAATCTTACGTATTAAAATGTTTTTTTTTTTAACAATTGTTCCTTGCAGTTAATATTCATAAAGAATGTTTCAAGTTCCCATTGTATGCACAATGTTCACAAAGAATGTCTCCATGTTCCCGCAGATTTAACCGATGTTCCTAGGCCCTTATTTCAATTTTTCTAATTTTTTATATTTAATGTTCCCAGCCTAATTTCAATGTTCCCTACCAAATTTTCAATGTCCTATTTGACACAAATAATGTTCCCAGCTCTAATTTCAATGTTCCCAGGCCATAATTTTCCATAAAGTGCAAAATGTTATGTATTAACAAATATATAAAAATAGTAATTACAGCTTAATATAAACTAATATGTCATGGGTACCTAAAATTGCACTTTGAATATCTAAATATTGTGTTGAGAAATCATAAATCTTGTAGATGATATTACGTGAAAAATTAGCTTGAAAAATATCCTGAAAATTTCTAACAATATTCTGCACCAACGCACTTGATAAATCTGTATTTTTATTTGGGTCCGTAACATGGAAAGCTTTATGAAGAAAGTTAACAACCAAACACCATTGGTTGTTTATGGAGAATGGGATATGTAGCTGCATTTAATAAAAATAATCATTGACTAATATCATTTGCATTATAACTTTTCAAGCATATAAAATTATGAATGTAGAATTTAAATAACTTTACAACTTTTTGCACCCATGAAGACTAAACCCAATCAGCTTCAAGAAAGGTATTCTTGTACTTGGAGAAATCAATAGCATGTTGCATGAGGATTGACTATACAGAAACATTGAAAACAGTTACAAAAGAACTATAACTATACAATTATGAGACATTAAATTTTCATTCAAGATACTTACAAAGAATAGAACTGCCGAAGAATTGAAGGAAAAGATGACCTTCAATAAAGGTCATCAACTCGATTGAGTGTTAACATCTTACGTAAAACAATCCATAAGGTGAAATCTAGCCAACCACCATTCATCATTGACAAAGAAGCTTTATAGAGACATCCACCCAAGAGGTTCCAACTTGAATTAATCTAAAAAACTGTATGAATAAAACCAATTAGGCTCTGCTTTACCTTATCAATAAATAATCGAATTAATCTAAGAACTTTGATTTATCAACTTGGGAACATCTATTCATTCTATCAGAACATCAACCAATCGAATAGAACATCACAAAAGAGAATGATTATTAGTAGTTATTATTCAACTGAATTCTATTACAAAAAGGACATTGGATTATGAGAGATTGGAACAATAGCAAAATAATGACAGAATCTAGAAATAGAAAATGAGTGACAATATATTTTCACCTCCTTTGTGTTTTAACTATTCTATCAAGAAGCATAAGGAAAACAACTTTTCAATTTTGAGATAAACATCATCGGAATAACACTCTCTCTTGGGCTTGGTGGTGCTTCTCATTTGATTTTCCCAATCTGATTACTTTGACATTAGAAATATACGCATTTTCTTTTGTTATAATTTCCAAGGCCAAATGATTTGCACTATCATGATATTGACATTCATCCGTACGCAAAATTTTCGACCAAATGATACTCTTGTTCATGAACTGATCGAGCATTTTGAAACTTTTCCCCGAGACCTCCGGTAAAGCACGCTACGTCCGAATAAAATGGATCCGAAAGTTGGTGAAAAAGGTCAAAATTCAGAAATTTAACTTTTCTTTTGGACGCCGATAGTACATGGAGTGAAAAGTGATAATAATTCATTAAGAGATAGACTATAAAATTTTCCCATGACATGTAGACTGTCGCGAATTATCTCTCAAGATTTACTCGATTTTGAGTACAAGCAAATTGATTCCTCTTTGTGCTCTACTTGTAAAGAGTATCTGTACTGCGGGTGCGTAGATTGCATTGTCGAGGATCGGCTTCTTTAAATCAAGAAATGTAGTTAATGATATTGTTTGTTCTCTCGCTAGTTGTATGGTATCTTGTGGGAACATTACCGAAAGTAGTTGAAGCATCATTATCTCGTATGAAGAACATGTTTAGTTGTACAAGGAACATGTTCTAACGGGATGAACATTTCACTTTCTCGAGATAGGAATGCACATGATCTTGAGTAGTTGAGAAGTCTTTATGTCTGTGTGAAGAACATGTGTTTGTGTAGAAACAGAACATCGATGCATTACTTTCCATGAACGTTTTTGAGATAGGAATGCATGCTCTTGAGTAGTTGATTGAGCATCATTATCAAAGTATGAAGAACATGTTTACATGTTTAAAGAAACATCATTCTGCGAGATGAACAATTTCTTTCTCAGATACAAATGTAATGATCTTGACTAGTTGAAGCATCATTATATGTACTGCAAACATACCTCTTCTCGTACAAGGACATTATTCTCGCAGGGATGAACATTCTCAGATAGAAAATTACAGGGTCTTGAGAAGTTGAAGTATCATTATCTGTATGAGAAACATACTTTTCTGCAGAAGGAACATTATTCTGTGCAGGATGAACAACTTCTTTTCTCAGATACAAATACATCATATTGAGGTTCGTGAAATGGGCGCCTAAGATTGCTATCAATATTGACTTCATCAAATTTTGATGATTGCAAATCCCAATCCGTAGGAATACTATTCAGAAAATGTGTTCTATGGACATCGAGGGAATTTTGACTGATAAGTGAAACATTTCTTCTCTTGCAGCCTATTAACAATTACAAAAGAATTATAGAAGATTATATATTAGCAAATAGCGCTTTTAATCAATCAATTATGGCATTGTTAATATTACGAATTCAAACTAATGGGTATTCAAAATAGTACCAAATACATTGAAAAGAGAAAGCATTATTTCAACAAAAAAAATTACAACATGGAACAATCATTTCCATATAAAAACAACCTATAATCGCATGCAATCTACCAAAAGAGTATTATAAACATTTAACATACCTTCCGAAATGAGTGAATTAAAATCATTCTCAATGAACTTTACAATATCCACAAGACTTGGTTGAAAGCAATATCAATTTCTTGAAAGCTTAGAAGACTCAATTTCTTCCCAAAACAACTCTTCATAGCTTCTAGATGAATCATTTAAAATTCCATCATCAAAAGTGCTAGAGTTTGAAGGTTGTACATATCAGTGAATCCTTTGAAGAAATATCAACAAGACCACAAATGACAAGTTGAATCTAATATTGTTGGGGTAGATCCGAATATTCTTCATGAAGTAATTTTCTTTGTAAGGGGAAAGGATCGAGTTTCATCACTCTCTTCTTCCGAATCACGAGATAAGAAGTGGTTCTCTCGTCGGGTTACTAAAACACGCACTTTGAACATCCTTTTGATGAACAAATAATGATGATGAAACCGAATCCTTAAGGTTCAGAAATTGAGAAAGATCTTTTAATGCTGAAAACAAATTTTAATAAAAACATTAATTTGGAGATTTAGCACAAATTGACAAACATGGTCCAATGAACATTTGTTAATAATATATTCACCACTTACATATTCCGCTTTTAGGAACATGATGTATTTGGAATCAAGCTTGAATTAATTTGACCAAACATTCAGAGAACTTTCGCCTGAGTAGCAAACACCGAATGGAGTGCAAATGTATATATGTTTCAACTATAAAAAACAAAAAAACAAAATTGGTTGAATAAAAGATTTATATGATATTATTATAAAATGTAAGAATTATTGTCATGAGTACATGTACCTGTAATCTGCCAAATTTTTTATCTTTGTCATGTGTGTGTAAATAAGAAGAGCCATTGCATTTACAATTGTATTTTTGGCCACATTGATTCTAGGAGTATGAAGGCCCAAATTGAATTCAGATGTGCTTAAGAACTCGGAGGTATGAAATCTACATAAACAAAAAGCAAAATGCGCATTAAAATCTAAAACAATGAATTAAGAATGGGCCTTGAAATGTATATATCTCGCAGCCTTTGTATATTACCACTAAGAGATGAGAGCATCCACTCATATGAAGATAAACATCTTTGAACTTCTAATCTTCTCGCTTGGAAGCATAGGAAAGAAACCATTGGCAAAAAGACAAAAGAGCACCAATTGAATTCAGTGAATAAATTTCACATTCACAAGTGGAGGATAATAACGGAACTCGCAAACCCGATCTTGTATGTGGGGCACAAGAAAAGTGAAAGAGCTAACAACATGAATATTCTAATGAAATCTTCTCCGTAAAGATCAACAATCAAAAACCACACAATCTTCTTACGTAGGTGTGTGTCTCCAATGCATTTGATTCGTTCTGAAAAACCAAAAATGATTCTCAAGTACCTATTGGAAATATTGGTTTGCTTCCAATTGGAATTCCAAGAAGTTTATGAACACATTTGTCATTTATGGTAAAATGAGAACTATTTGGTAATTTCAATGTGCTATCGTAAGTATCAAGATATTGAAGTAGCCAAAGTGGTATAAAGCATGTGGAAGTTCTGAACATTGAAGACCAAGGGAGTGTAGAAAAGCCAATTCTATGAACTGCATCGCTCCGATCTTTAGACAACTTTTAAAATCACATTAAGAAATCTAAAGACATCATTTTGAATAATGGAAAAACCCGAAATAAAGATTATAAGCATTCATACAAAAATACGGAAATGTTAATAACAAAATTATTAAATATAGCATGATACTTTTAAACTAGATCCTTCTCAACAATAACAAAATTATTAAATATTAATAACAAATTTACAAAACCTGAACACATGAATGCATTAACATTACAGCTTAAAAACACCAATAATTCTATTCTCGCCAAGAGAATGAAACATTTCTATAATAGAACAACACATAATACACCCAGAACATATGACACCAAAAAATCTACTCTAGCAAAGAGAACATAAGAATTCTATAATGGAACAACACATAATATGATATAGAACATAACACAATAATAATTCTAATGTAAGAGAAACGTAAGAATTTTATAATGGAACAACACAATATGATGGAGAACATAACAAAAGTAGCCGAATAGTGAGATTAAATATGTCGTTCCTCAATCTCAAGCATTCATAGAGAAATGATGAAATGTTGATAACAAATTTTTGAATAAGATATAATTCCAAACAAATTAGAAATGTAGGGGTATCTCTTACTTCTTTTATTTCTTCACTTATCCCCATCATTTTTATTCCATTGCCTCATTCAGAAAAATGACAAAAATTATGGCTAGAAATTACGTAAATACCACATCACCGATTGTGAAGTACGCACCAAGAATCGTATCAAGTGTAGATTGAACAACTAGAGTAATTAGAAACAACTATTTGCACAT
The DNA here is from genome assembly GCA_015844335.1 of Chrysopogon serrulatus. NCBI lineage: Eukaryota > Viridiplantae > Streptophyta > Magnoliopsida > Poales > Poaceae > Chrysopogon > Chrysopogon serrulatus. Next base: position 97,177 of record JADLZL010005018.1, on the reverse strand, counting down.
AACATATTACACATGAATGCATTAACATTATAGTTAAAAACACTAATAATTATATTAATTTCGCTTAAGAATTGCACATTTCATAATAGAACAACACATAATACAATCTAGAACATAAGACAAGATTAACTTACTTCCTCGCAGAGAACATAAGAATTCTATAATGGAACAACACATAATATGACATAGAACATAACACACCAATAATTTACTTCCTCCAAGAAATGTAAGAATTCTATAATGGAACAACACATAATATGATAGAGAACATAACAAAACAAGTAGTCATCAGTGAGATTAAACAGGCTCCCCAACCAACTAAATTCATGAGAAATGATGAAATGTTGATAACAATTCTTGGAATAAGATATAATTCCAAACAAATAGAAAAAATGGGGGGCCCTTACTTTTTGTTTCTTCAGTTGTTCCCCCATCCTTTTCATTCAGCCCAACTAGAAAAAGACAAAAATTATGGTCGAAATTACACAAATAACAGAGAGCACCGACAGAAGTATGTAATCAAGAATCATATCAAGTGTAGATTGAACAAATCGTTTCTGTATTATCACAGGGAACAACCGCTTGCACATAACATATTACACTTACTTTATGCTTGATCAAATAATTTTATCGCCGCATAGAAAAGTTGCAAAAGTTCGTGCACGGCTTCTTTGGGTGATGTATCATCCATCTGAAAAATTAATTTGATTCCCCCATGAGCAAAACAAAAGAAACTAAGCCACAAATTTCATATTCGAAAAGCTATACCAAGAACCCTCGAAAGGATCTCACCACCGCAAAGTGAAAGTTCAAAAATGGGTGAATAGAAAAACGCGCCAGAGAAAGCAAATAATTTGATTCCGCATTTAAGAAGCATGAGAACCCGAGCCGACTGTGGCTCCTTTTCAATATCCAAGGCGACCGCCCTTTGCTCCTTCTCATAAAGGCAGACATGACAGAGTAGGGAGTTCTTAAGCATGAGAACCCGAGTTCCCACAGGTCCTCGCATCCAATGCGACGCCTGCTCCTTCTCGACGAAGGCTGAGACATGAAAGCAGAGAGGAGTTCCTCGAGAAAGGATAGCTATTGGGAAAAGTTACCGCTATTTTTACACTTATAACCCTCTCTTCTTCCCCTTCCCAAGAATGTTCCGTATGGTCCACAAGTCGAGTAAGGAGCATATGTAAATTACATAATATTACCCTCGATCGGCATTCCTCCTAGATTTGGCCCTTTCATCCCTTCGACTGACAAACTCATCTATCGATGGCCCTTCATCCTTTCCACGAACTCATCTTTACTAAGAGTCTCAGAGAGAAACCATAGATCCGCCTTTAAACATAAGAGCTCATGGATTCTAAGTAGAAGAAGACTTGAGTGGAAAATATTTCCAAGTGCTATCGTAAGTGTAATAGTGAATTCATCAAATTTGTTTCGCGCTTTACTATTTTGCTTTTCAATTCCAATCAGATGGATTGTTCTTCCAAATATGCGTATCACTTGATGGATTGTGCTTCCAATTATTTCCCATGTTTTGTGGAATTGATTCTGTTTTCCTCAATATTGTAGAACATTTTGGGTACAAGGAATGAAAAAATGCATCAATAAAGCAATCCCAAATGGCAAGAAGAAAGATGGAGAAAATAATAGGCACACATGGTGCTAGGGAATTGAAGGAGTTACAAAAAAAAAAAAACAAGGTACAATCATCTACTTGAAAAACCGTTATATTGAGCGCAGAAAAATTGACTTCGAAGCAAAAAATTGTTGTATTGAGCAGAGTAGTATGGATTCATTTGCAAGTTCACATAACAAAGTTAGACTTCCAATTGATATTGTTAGATCTTCACAAAGAAAAAGTAAGTCGATAACAATAGTATTGTTGCTGTTTGCTTTTTTTATTAGATAAAAAGTTCATTGCAATTGATTTTCTTGTTTACAATGACAGAGAAAATTGAGTGAATTTGATGAATCAAATGAGAATGAAGAAACAGTCCATGAAATTGGAATAGATAATTTGAAGCAATCAAAAGCTCGCGATTGATAAAGGTGAAGAAATAATAAAAGACAAAGGAACAAAAGATGAGGAAGAAGGTATTATTTTTATTAAACATCTATGTACATTAATTGCATGTCTCCGATTATATATAAATGTACTATTCTCGCCTATATAAATGTATCGTTTCCTCGGGCTTTACCATATTCCATGTTCTTGTAATTAAAATTTAGTTGTTTCAATCAGGCACATTGTTTCAATGCTCTTAAGTATAAAAATGAGGTTTTCTCGCTTACGTAGTTCATGTTCTTGGATACTTAAAATTTAGTAGTTCAAGTATTATATCTAAATGTTAAAATGTTAAATTATATAAGAGATTAACTGATTACTTTTAAGAGGGTCCTTAATTATGAAAAATTGGTGATCATTTATAGATCATCCGTGACAAAAAGAATTGATAGCTCAGAGGGAGGAATATCATTGTTCTTGGTGAATTACAAGAAAAGTGGAACCGTGGTATGCCTATTTGTCATATGTATTAAAAATAATTTATATAAATAAAACTATAAATTGTAATAACATGTTTGGTAAAATGTGCATTAATGTTTCAATACAAAATGAAAATTTGCAAGAAAGGGGAAACAAACAATAAAATTCAAATAGGGATGATGTGGAGAAATTAGAACTTAGTCTTCGATGGCTGGGCGGGACTCATTCCTATGAGAAATATGAAAGTTTGTCGACGCTGGAATTGCTGGTATTTTGATTCCAGATAGTGTTTTCATTTTCCATTGTATAAACATGTTCTACCTTTGTATTATCGCATGTTCTCTTATACAAAAATAATTTGTTCATTTACTTCACATGTTAGTGTTATGCTTGATATAACAAAGAATTAATATAATTTATAGTAAATATTCTCCAAAAAATAATTATCTAATAATTAAGATAGCATTATTGATTATTAAGTACTTAATTTATGTCTACATGAATTTTATGATAAAGGAATTGACATCTGGAGGGGTTAAACATGTTAATTAGTGATGAATTACAAGGCATGCAAATTTGGGTATGTACACATAGACATTCATTCAGTTGTGATAAATAAATTACAATATTTGATAATAGTTACTGAACAAAATGTTTGGCCGCAATGTGCAGAATAATTTGAATACGTAGATTGAATGTTCCAAGAGTGGACAATCGAAAGCAACAAAAAATCAAGTGGATAATAATATGGAAGACGGTTGGAACCAAGTGTTGAAATTAAAATGAAATCCATAATGAAGGAAAAAGCCAATGAGGCAAAAATGGTCAAAACTAAAGGAGGTACAAACATTTGAACTTTGCATACTATATTAATATAATTGAGGTAGTCTACTATTACATGGATGTATTTCACACTAAAAAAAAAAATATTGTTTCAATATATGTATATAATCTAAAAATGTTATAATGCATTCTTACTACTAAACTTATTTTACGATAATGTATCGTAAAAGAAATGACGTGTCAGAAGCAAGGAATATAATGAATATTGATAATTTAGAAGAGAGTCAAATTCAGGTATGAGCACCCTTTGCACTTTTGAACCATTTGTGTATGAATGAAGTTATTGAACACAATACAGACTAGTAAGAAGATATATATTTTGAAAACTAAAAAGAAGTAAATTATTTACATTTGCGTATTAGTACTATAGGAGAAACAATAGATTCTGAAGGAAACATATTGAATAAGGAGATGTCCGAAAGGATATTGACTGCATTGAGGTAAAAAAATTAGTCATAGTATATTTTTGCATTGAACTTTTTCTATTATTAGATATTTGAAATCATAAAATAATAAGAGATTTATATTATCTATGTTTAAATTGTAGGAAATTATTGAAAGGCTTGACAAAGAAGCACTTTGTTGGTAATGAAGAAGAAAAGAGGAGGAAAATCTGTGATGATGATGACGCTAAGTCGCAGACAAAGATATTGTGCCGAGGATGAAGAATATTTTTCCAACACCAAGAAGTTCACCAAGCAAAAGCACCAGTTGTTGGAATGAAGTTTGAAACCGAAAACAAGCCTTTAAATTTGTTAATATATATGGCCAGCCTGGTTGGGTTCTCAGTTATCAAAGGAAGCACTATATGCGTAAGAAGATACTACTACAATGTAATAGGTGCGTAAAGCCAAAGAAGAATGAAGAGAATCCTCAAACAAAAAGGAGTCGTGGTAGTTTTGGATAGAACCGAATGTCCAATGAGAGTTTCAATCGCCGCAGAAGATGGTAAATGGGAAATCATTATCGTCAACATGACACATAACCATAAGATGGTCGGTTCACCTTCATTGACGAAATTCTTCTGAAGCACAGATATAGAAATATAGAAAAGAGTTCTCAAGAATTTTGCAAGAGAGCGTAATCCGACCAAGAAAATTATGGCAATATTTAGAAAATGAGTGGGAACTTCGATCAATGCATTTTTAAGGAAAGAAAGATTTGAACAACTTGGAAGCTTGACGTATGAAAGAAATAGGAACACCGACATGGACAACACAATTGAATATGTCAAGAAAAACTCAAATGGAGCAGCCGTGATTCTATTATACAATGAGAACGTATGAGGAAAATACGTTGAAGAGTTTGAGCTGGGACTGTGATGCCAAGGCAAGACTAAATTATTCAATTGTATGGAGAGTATGTCATTTTTTGACACAACATATAAATCAATAAATACAATATGCCGCTTGTCTTATAGTCGGAGTAAATGGTCATAGAAACACAATTGTTTTTGGTTGGCCCCTATTAGAGGATCAAAAGCGTAAACTTTCAAATGGTTGTTGAGCACTTTCTTCGAAGTAATGGGAGGCAAAATGCCGATGTCATACCGACGCATCAAGATGCAGCTTTATGAAGAAGGCAATTCAAGAATTGGTTCCCCGACATTACTCATAGAAATCCAGCTTTCTCGCATATAATGAGGAATGCTCGAGAACATTTAGGGACACTGTCTAATGACAAGAAAAAGGATTGGCAATTGACTTAGAAGCATTAATATATGATTCTTTCAATCGAAGATGAATTTGAAACAGATGGTCTCAGTAATGTTACAAAAATACGCTTTGACTTCAAAACAAGCATTTGATATCTATGTATGAATCAAGAAAAGATGTGGGCTCCTCAGTAGTTTCGAAAGGAATATTTTTGTCCTTTTACAAGGTCAACAGAAGAAGTGAAAGTACCAATTCTAACTTTAAAGACTATGTGCTAAGAAAGGATACTATAACATCACTTCAAGTTAAGTTGTCATCCCTAACATGATGCTAAAAAACCAAGGATAAAAATAATCTACATGCAATGACTCTAAATAGAATATATCCGCAAGCGCAGATAATTCTCCCGTTGTAGCATTTCACCCAGAAAAGTATTCCGAGTATCGTTAATTTATTTTATGCCAAAAGGATAAAGCAACATTCTACTTAATAGGAGGGGGTAACTATGAGGAATTAGAGTAATAAACCCTATCATAACCTAATACACCAATGCCTTAGCAATAACTAGTCAACAGTAACGATAAATGATAAATGAGTAATTAAGATAAATGGTATTCCAGAGCTAGAATATAGAGACTCTCTAATGTAGTAAAGCAATTTAGGGATTCAGTTAGAAATAAGGAAACCTATGTAATTACTAATATAAAGTCTACAGCCTACGCCATGCTACATATTTTCATCTATAGTGCAATAAATTCAGAAGACATCATAAGGAGCATCAACTAATGAGGATATTAAGACACAACGGTCACCTCCTTCGCGACCATGCTCGGCTAGTCCTACGTACGGGGGTGGACTACAGAGGAACCAACGCAGCTGTCACCTACGCGAACTACCACACGACCCGACACATCAGGGTGCCTCCGTAGGTACACAATATATCTAGACACCACGTCTACATAATGCGCACCACCCCGACCCACTCGAGTATTGAATCGTGCACTTTACGATCATATAACAATAATCATCATAAACTACATCTATATCAAATGTGCAACTAGAATAAACTAAGAACTGAATAAGTAGCAATATATTAAAGTAGAGCAAAGTCATAATGAAATACAAGATAAAATTACCAAATTCTAGAAGACAGATCTGGAATCCCGAGCGGAGCGCCCGATCTCTACTTGAATCTTGCTAGACGACTAAACTAAGAACTTGAAGAACTAGAGCTCTACTTCTAATATCCGAAACCCTAACTTCTGACTACTCTTGACGAATGAAGCAGGAGGAATGAATTGGTGTGTTAAGGGGGGGGGTCTACCCCTCCTTTTATAGCCCGGTGGAGTGCACGCGCGCCGTAGGATCAAACCGACGTAGCCAACGGTGGAGATGAAAACCTTAGGCGGCAGGAGAAGCTTCTGGAAGAGGGTTGCGCCGTCAGCAACCCTAGGGCGCCGACCGGCCCCATGGTGGGGCCGGCCGGCCCCCACCTGTGGCGGCTGCGGGCCCCCGCTTCTTCGGGTGTCTTCGAGTCTTCTGAACCATCTGGTGATGTAGTTGCGTTAAGCGGTTAAGTTTCTTTTTAGTGGTAAATTTACATTAAAATCCTTCTTTTTATAACTTTTTTCTAGAAAATCCATTGTTGATCGAAATCTTAGTGACACAAATCAACAAAACTCGTTGGAATTTGTCGATATAACCTCTATTAGTCTACTATTACCTTTTCAAGAGCCATTGTTGACCCTTAAAATTTAGTTAGCGTCACCATTCGCATGTTACAACATTTCGCAAATAGTTAAACAACATCAGAGTGCGGAAATAAAGTTATTACAACCGAGTTCTTTAAATCCAAATAGCGGAAACAAGATAGTTTTAAAAGCTCAACCCAACTCACACATTTGAGATTAATACAGTGCCAGTCCAGAGTCTATCCATCAAAAGCAGTTGGGGAGAATATTAAGAGTAACCTTGCCCAAGGTCTTCTAATCCACCGGGAAAAGACAGTCTCGCAGATGCCCGTGGTAGGTATGCCCGTCTGCACAAAACAACAAGCGGGAAAAACCCCGAGTACTAGAAGGTACTCAGCTAGACTTACCCGACCGACTCAAAAGTAAAAGACTCCAAGGAGGAATGATAGGCTTTATCGGGAGGTAGCTCGACTCATTTTGCATAAAAAGCAAAGAGTAATATTTAAAGTGATAGCTCGGCTTAATCATCCCTATTTATGCTAGGTGAGCAGCTATACTATTCATCAATGTAGCATATTAATCATGATTAAGCAAGCAAGTAGTATCCATAATCATATACATCAGCTTAACCCATCATCATCATTAACCACATTCCATAATCATTACTACGATGGTGCAGCTCAAGTCAAGTGTTCACCGTCCAGAACGATGGCGATTCGAATCGATTACTACCGAGCTCGGGGGTATTCCTCATGCAAACCACACTCACCCGCTAAAGTGAGCTCAGTCACCATGGCACGTATCCAGGAAGACAAGCACGCGGACTCGCATGGAACCACCGTGCCGGGGACCGCCCGATCGCTTAAGCCCGACCATGCCGGACCTCGGACTTACTCTTCGCGCCCCGTGGTCCCCCATCCATCTCCAATACGGTGCGAACGGTCGAGAACCGCCCGGGATAGTGTTCGGGCTTCGCGGTCGGAACGACTTATCCGGCCAGCTAAACATGAGGCATGCGTTCAACATGACTTGCGGTACAACAACAATCCGTGCGGTCCTTAATCGACACGCACGGAATCACTATGGTCCAACAACCCCACAAGACTCCGTCCGGGTCTCCAATTATCAACCATAGCCATTATCCGGATGATATCAACGTAAGCTTTTCCATCAATCATAGGTAACCACCTATCTCGCGGATGACAAAATCACCCGACTTCTACCGCCTAAGCAAGCTAAGCAAAAACTCGCCCTAGACTAGCGGGGGTGTATCAAGGTAGGATAATCAATGGTAAAGCAAGGATATAATGCAGCAACGGTGTCACACAACTCCTATACTTAATGCAACAATCATAAAGCATAATTAGACTGTTAGAAAGCATAGGTAAGTAAATGCTCCGGTGCTTGCCTTGCACAAAGTCGACGCCAGCGGTGGTCTGGGGCACTCCGGAAGCTCCTCCTCTTCTCCTTCCTCTTGCGGCACTTCTTGCTGCGGTTTCCTCCGGACGATTCTCCTCGATTTCCGAATAAGGGAGGTCCTCTTGCGAACCTTTGTATGATGCGATGCACGTGCATAAGTATCATGAATGCACAACGATGATGATCATGGGTGAAGATGATTAATAAATTATTTGACAGAGTAGGTGCATATCTCCTCTCTACTACAACTTAACTCATTTACTGAGTATGTGCATACCTCTTCTCTAAACACTTAGAGAAGTGCATAAAGAAGAGTGGCGTCTTGGGACACACACTCGCATACACGCACAACATGAATACAAGGAGTACTACCACTACTCATGGGCAAGTATCACACTTCAGACATGGTGCTCCAATGCATGACCAGCAAGCATAACATAATTGAAAAGCACAAGAATTGATACAAAAGCCATTAAATCATTTAGTTCAATTACTTATCATTTCATGTGAATAAATAGGCTTGAACTGTGACCTCTGTCTAGACAGTTCAGAAAATTCTATAAAAATTACAGGAGCTACACTATGCTATAACAGAGCCATGATAAATTTTTCATCACATTTTACCAAGTACAACAGCCTACACAAAAAGATGAAGCTACTGGCCAGAAAAGCACATTTAACAACTTTGCACTATGAAAAGTGTTAAACAACAGATTTCATATTTTTATCTAGAACTACTTAGCATAAGAACAGTCACCAAAAATTACCAGGGCCTAAATCCTTATAATTTATTTATTAAAAATCATACAAGAATCAGCCTAGAAATGAAATTAAATCATATTCCAATATTTTTTACACAGTAACTGCATGCCATATATTTTTTCTCAGAAACTATATCACAAAACAAGTCTAGCAAAACAAGAATCACATTTTTCAGAGCAATATACAATTTACTATGCATTTAACCAGTTTTCAGCCATTTCAAGAATTAAATAAATCTATACAGGAATTATTCACCAAAAATGCATCTCATAATTTTCAATGACAGATCTACTTATTAGGAACCTAACAAAACAAATCCCATCAAATTTGGATTTCATTTGCCCGAGATACAAATTGAAATGCATTTAAATCAAAAATCTGGAAAACAAATAAAAGAAAAGGGCCGAGCCCTGGCCTGCGTGGACTCGGTCCAGTGGACCATGAGCCACTGCCAGGCGGGACCCCGCGGTCCACGGCCCCACCGGCCGCGGCCGAGGCAGGGGGCGTGGTCCGACGGCGAGAGCTTCATGGGCGACGAGGTCTCCTGCGAAACCGATGGCATCGACGCCTTCGAGGCGACAAAGGCGCACACGGTGGCGTGCTTGGCGCGGGCAGTGGTGGTGCCTAACTACAGCGCGGCGACGGCGACGGCGGCACGGCGGCTTCGGAACGCCGGGCCAGCGCGGTGGTCGCCTCCGACGCGGTGGGACCTTGGTGAGGAGCTGCGCACCACGTGCGCGGTGCAAGGTGAAGCCGGGCTCTAGGGTTTGGGTGGTGGATTGGGCCGGAGTGCTCGGGTCGCAAGAGATAGCGGCACGCCGGGGCGCGGGGAACTCCGGGTGAGCCCCCGCGTGCGGCGCGGTGAGGAGACGCGCATTGTTCGATTGAGCCGCAGTGTTCGATTGGTTCAAGCATCTGTGCGACCGCGCTGAGAAAGAGGGAGAAGCGAAGCGAGCCGGGAACGCCATGCCGTGAGCTCCGCGAGCTCCGCCATGGCGTCTGCGGGGGAAAAACCTAAATGCAGGCTCACCTAGGCTTGGCGTGCTCAGCTGGCTCGGTAGAGAGGTGGGAGGAGGGCGAGGCGGCTGTTGGCGTTAGCTTATGGGCGCCGTGTTCTGGGCGAGGGAGCAACGACGCCGGCGGCACTCGGAATGGCGACGGCGAAGCGCCGCGAGCGCCGAGGCAGAGCGAAGCAGGGCAGGGCGGAAATGGAAGCGGGATGTTTCCGTTTCGGGCGTGGCCGGGTGATGCGGCGCGGTGGGGCCCTTCGCCCGAGGCTCGCCGCCACTTGGCACGGCGGCCAGGCGACGGCGGCCACGCTGCGTGCCACGCGGGCGCCGGGCCCGCGGTCCACGCCACGCCCGCCCGGCGCTGCGCGCTGGCGCTGACGCGGGCCGTGGGCGAAGCCGGGCCGAATCGCTCGCTTCGTCGTACCGGGCGCTTTTTTTTTTTTTTTTTTTTTTTTTGAAATTGAATCTGAACCAAAATGCACCCTTTTGACAAATTTAAAAGCTTTTTCATGAAAAGTGCCCAAAATAAAAGTTGTAGAGAATTTCAAACTGAACAACTTTCATTTAAGGCTCATCTCAAAATTCCCAATAAGTTTTGAAATGCAAATTCATTTTGAATTTTTGGGCATAAAAAGGAATTTTCCAATTTATTTTCTTTTGCTCCAAAATGCACCAAATCTTTTTTGCAATAAATTTTTTATTAAAACCTTTCAAATTGCTGGGCAAGTGAATCTAAACTTGATCAAGTTGTTTGCAAGGCAAATTAATTAACTAACACTTCAATCAAGCATGAGATTAGGAATTAAAGGCAAGCACATGAAATGACAAAATGCAACTTAGGGTTTATGCTTAATGATGCTCATGCCATGCTTAGTGATGATTAAGTTAATTAATTAGGTGCCTAATGCATGCTTAACACTGAGGTGTTACAGCTTCGTTTGCGATTGTTTAGCAGGGGCAGCTGGGCTTGCATTGCAGCCGGTACCAGAAGAACGAGGAGGAAGATTACAAAGGCGGCAGGCAAGCAGCTGCAGAGGCTTGCTGGCTGGCTGGCTGGCTGGCTGTGTACCATGATAGGAGGAGAACTGTAGAAGAAGATGTGATTCTCGTCTCGTCGATCGTCGTCGCCGTCGGTGCATGCATGTTAAGCTCATCAGCTTGCATTGGGTGACCGGCCGTGAGGATCGGAGATTATTTTTAGTTATGGCCTTTTAGCTATAGGTCGAGAACTCAAGCTAGATAGAGATAGATACCTCAGCTAGTAGCTTATAATCCGCCGTGTCGACAACGATAAACAACAGATGGATCAGCCGGTACCTGATTCTGATGGTTGCATGCCAAAAAAAAAAACCAGCAATACTATACGTACCACCATAGGGCGAATTGGCCGTCTGCCGTAGTGGCGGCACCCGGCCTCGGCCACTTGCCCAGGGCGCCAGCTCGGCCGTTGCCCGGGCGGCCGGCCCCCTCACGACTCACGTCACGCGCGAATTCGTATGAGATCAATCACTGGTCTCCCACGACCCATCGACCTCCTGATGCTGTCAGCTGTGGCGCCACCAAGTGTGAAGGCGAGGTGGCAGGCAGAGGCAGAGCCAGGCAGGCAGCTGATTGGCATCATTCGATTTCATCAGCCGACGACGGCCCACGGCCGGCCGGCCACCTCATCCTTTTATGTAATGTAATGTAATCAGCAAGAGCCAGCGTATAGTATATCGGATCTCTCTCTGATCCTGCTCCGTCGACGTCGTGCAGGGCTCTCCTGTCTCGACCGGTCTCCATCCATCCATCCATCCTAGGCCAGCCGTCACTTTCTTCATATATATCCCCATGCATGCGTAGTATCTCGATCTCACAGTTATCCTTGCTCGCTCTTACCGGACACAATTACCTGTAACAACTGCTAACAAAATGAATACTACTACGTAGTTCCCCTTCCCCCCAATAATCCTGCCTGCCACCTGCGCCCGTGTGGGTGTGAAGGAGAGTATGTACTAGCTGCGAGGCTTCCTTTCGTTTTCCTGATGGCCTGCACGCTCGTCGACTCGGCGTGCCATCTATCTATCTACACACACTACACTAGTCAATATAATCGCAGGTTAGGCAGGACAGGATAAAGGCTGGCCATGATTATTCATTATTGCTTGCTTACGGAGTACCGTTGTTTTTCTTCTATCTACCTACGGATACGGACTACGTACACCAGGCTTAGGCTATACCATATGGAGAATGGAGTAGACGCAGACTTGTATTCGCATGCTGCTTCACGCCAAGAAGCAGATCGAATCAGAAGCAGTGAAGCACGGTCCACGGCAGGTGTGGTTTTTCGTCGTCGTAGGTCCCCTTTTGACAGGCACGGGTCTCTTTCCCTTGCTTCTTTTTTATTTATCCATCCATCCTTCCTTCCCTTTCTCTTCAGAGACCCGGTCAGTGACCATTCTTCTTCTCCCGGCGTCACTTTCAGTGATGTGAAAAGTGCAATACTGTACCATATTGCTGTGTTAGTTTTACCAAGGCCACTAATTATTAATTAATTAATTACCAGAGGCATGCATGCACTAACTAACTAATACGAGCCGTGCCTTAGGACATACTACAGCACTAGAGTTTCAACTCTCAACTACCGCGTCCCGCGTCGCGCCTGCTCTGCTCTCGATGGTCTTGGTGTCGTTGTGGGTCCAAAACTGATGACGTGAAAAGCTAGCAGCACTACTCGTGTATTATGGGTTGAGTTGGGGCAAAAGATTCGGAACCCAACTATGATTATTATTTTTTTTTTATATTTAATGTCCTTTTCATGCCGTGGTTTGTGAGTGCGTGCGATTGCAAAGTCACGATGAATTCGTTTGTTTGTGGAAATAGTCGAATCATTGTTCAGTTGGAACCAAAAAGATTCCAACTTTTTCAACCAAACTCTCTTTAGTTTTTTTTTATTTATATTTAATTTTTACATGCGGGTATGAAGATTAAATGGATAAGAGAAAAAAAAAAAATTGCAAATCCAATGTGCATCTTTACAAGGCCCAAAACTGATGACGTGAAAAGCTAGCAGCACTACTCGTGTCTATGGGTTGAGTTGGGGCAGATACGGACGGATGCTGATATACTCAGTTCAGGCCGCGCTGTCCTGTTCGCCGTGGTGTGTGCGTGCGTGCGCGCGCAACACGATTTCATATCCAAACAAAAACCAGTCGAGACTCGATAGTGCCGTCCGCGTCAGGGCGTCAGGCTGCCTGCTTCATCGCCGCCGCGGCTGTCCGGCCAGCAGCAGAGCAGCCTCTCATCATCATCATCATCATCATCAGTTGCCTAGAACAGCACGGCGCAGCACAGTGTACGTACGGAGTACTACTCATGTTTGGTTCGCACTCCACAGTCCACACTGTCTGGTCTGAACGCCAGGCTTAACTCTTCTCTGACTTTGGGCGACAACGCAAGGTCAGAACAACAGCCTAACTAACACCCACCGTTGTTTTTTTTTTTAAAAAAAAGAAAGAAACACCGGACACCGGAGGATGAAGTTCATACCGTTGGGTTTCAAACATGGTCAAACCCGGAACGCCAGTGTTCAAATCCAGCTTCCTGCGCTGCACGTGGGAGAGACGAGATCGCGGCCGGCAGGGGCACCGGGCAGGGCAGCCGCCACTTGTTGCCCGCGGGACGCCGGATTCCGGACTCATCACTGCGACTGCGAGCGTGCGGCGCTGATTTCCACGCGGATTTTGCCTTTTCTTCTTTCATCCGCCGATTCCAAACGAGCCAGCACCTGGCTGCGACTGGACTGGTCCGGTCCCCGCGTCTTTTTCCGCTGGAGGGAGGGCCAGAGCCACCACCACCACCAGCAGCGCCCTCTCTCGGTCGCCGGCCTCAGCTTGCTGCCACGGACGCGCACAACGCCGGGCGCTCCACTCCGCCGACGAGGACGCTTGACACAAAAGGCTCAAGAAAGAAAGCGTCAGAACTCGCATCAATTTTGCTGCCTGCTGCAGACTGGCCGGTTCAGGGATGTGAATGTCATGTCCCATCTCTGGTGACTTGGAGGCGAGACGACATCTTCTTTCGTCTGCTTGCTTCAAACGGTTTGAGTTGACGTTTCCGTGCGCCAACTCATCGTCCGCAGTCCGCACCGTGGCTCAGCCACATCGTAGTCAAGGCGAGCAAACCATTTTTTACTTTTCTTTTTTCTTTTCCTGAAGAAAGGAGTTCCCACCGCTTCTGCTGAAAGCAAAGCAACTGTTTTTCCTTTTTTTTCTTAATTAATTAGCACGCTGCAGTTAACCGTCCAAGACTCCATGACTCGACGGACACTTACCCAGTTACAAACAAGGACAAATCTAGTATTAAAATTTGGAGGGGCTGAACTTTTCATCTTTAACTTCCAGCCCCTCCTCTTCATTATAGCCATGACAAAAAAATTATGGAGAGGCTCTAGAGCGGCTCTATAGAATTAATAAATGGTAGGGAGGGGGGGGGCTTGAGCCCACTCGACCCATCTGGATGGATCCATCCTTGGTTACAAAGACGGTTATTTTCTTTAAGCGAAATAAAAAGTTCACGTTCTCAACACTAAAAACGTATTCTCGAAGTCTCTCGTGCCAAGCCACATTCAATACATTCTAAGTATCGTATATTGTTGGAGGTGAGGTTGTCCAACCATAAAAAAAGAAAGCTCGTTCATGGTCACATCTAGTTTGCCCTCTCCGGTCGTCTTCTCAAGCACTATACTAATATGGTAAAACCAAATGCCGCTCCTGCAAAGATTTAGTATGTCGTTTCTGTAATGTAGATTCATTATCATGAATTATGCTCCTTCATGACAACATTTTCAGCCATGAGGCACTCGTAGTGGTGATGACGGGATCATTTCCATCCTACTAAAGAGGCTACCACATACACAAAGTACTAATGTGGCAAGCCAATAAAATGAGAAAGAAAAAAACGACAATAAATCATTTCTCAAATGAGAACGATTTCGATACAATATCTTATGAATGAAGAAACGGGCAAAAAACACCACGGGGTACAAGCGACGGTTTCTTCGCAGGTTCACTATAAGGACATCATCATCACGATGGACATCACTATGTTGGCCAACATGACTTTTCTGGGGTTGTCACTCATGCTCTCCATACTAACCATCCAATTCATAGGGGTATTTGTCACTCATTCTCACGCTAATGATCTTTCCCTTTGTGTTCATCGTTAACAAGAGGCATCGTCACCTTGATAGGATGGCAAGGACTATTTGTGAATACCTTATGTTCCGTTTAAAGTTAATCATGTGGGCTTTCCCTTCACAATATACCTTGTGAGGGAGGGGGGGCCAAACCCCCCATCTCCAACGTAACCAGTACGTCTCAGAACTGGACACTGCACCATCGTTGAATGCGAGCCGTTGTAACTCATAATAGTACGGACCATGGATCTTTGTCTCATACAGTAAATAAATAGGTTAGAAAAAAACCCTGTCTTTTTCACACTCATCTATTGAGTAGGGGTGTAGGGGCTCAAGTCCTCTCTTATGCCAACAAGGAGGTCTCGTCAAATTTTATGGAAGGTACAAGAAAATAATAAAATGAACAATTTATTTAATATTACCTCCTCCTATTTTTTATTCGTTCCACCCACCTTACCACCTTGAATATATTGGCCTGTACAAAGATTTCGTATCACGTATCAACATAACCCTCCATAAATTCCACTTCAACATTGATTGTTTCAGCTAATTAATAAGTTTTTAGGTTTGCTGAGGGCTTCTCATTTAGCCACATGTGATATTTAATTTGAATCTGTCGCCGCCGCCACCACCTCTACTTCTTCAACGGAAGGAAAGACGAGCAAACAAACCAGCACGTCTTGTGGCGATTTCTCCGTGAGACAACGAGCGCGTGAGACGTCCTCACCTGCCGCTGCCGGCCGGCGAACCCGTCCGCGTGCTCTTCGTGGCGGCCGTGACCCCTGACCCGTGAGGCTCACGTTGTTGCGTTCCCGGGCCAGCACCGCCTGCGCCCCGGCACCGGTGGAGCGGAAACGCACCCGCGGAGCCCGCCGCGCGCGCGCCCCGAGCAGAAACGCACGTCGCCAACTTGGCGTGCCGTTCCGGCCGTTTGGCGCGGCCACCCTTCCACGCTATGCTGCTCCTCGCCGTCCTCTTGATTCCATCCATGCTGCCTCTCATGAACAATTTTTTTTCTTCTTCTTAAAGAATTATTACCGCTTGATTTGACGCGATTAAACTGGTAATCCCGCACTGCTCCCGAGTACAGGCATGTCGGTATAAATAAACCAGAAAATATTCCCGTCCAAATAAACCACCAGGAATTACTAATACTCCTGTGCTGCTACTCGAACCAGCTCTCGCCTCTCCCCTCTCTCTCCTCTTCTCTTCCTCGCTCAGGCAGGGGGCAACGGAACTCCTCCCCAGCAGAAGAGAGCAGAGAGCAGAGAGCAGAGAGGAGAGACGAGAACGAGAAGATCCCATCCCATCCACTACCGCCCGCCCGGTCGCCGTCCTATCCCTTCCCTTCCCGCCGCGCCGCTCCGCTCCGGTTCCGCCCGCTTCTGCTTGCTCGGCGCAGGTGAGCAGTTCGGCCGCTTGGATTCGGGCGGCCCCGTCCCGTGCTCAGATCCGGGCGGGCTTTGAATTCCGCTCTGACCTCCCAGGGCGCTGCTCTGCTTGCTGCTCCGTCCCGTGCAGGTCGCCCTCGGATTTTGTTCCTCCCCGCGCCGCCCTCCGTCTCCGGGCTCGCGCGTGGATCGAAATGGGCGCCTGCGTGTCCAAGGCCGCCTGCTGCTGCCGCAAGCCCAACAACGGGATTACCAACGAGAGGACTGATACTGGTGCGTGATGCCTTCCATGCCCTCAATCCCCGGCGCTTTGCTTTTGCTGTTTTGGTGGCGGCTGGTTTTCCCTTCTTCGAGATATTTTCTGTTGCCTTTTTGTTTCTCTTCTCTAGTAGTAGTATTTTTTTTTTCTTTCACCACCGAGATTGTCGGCAGGAGTAGTATTTTTGGATTCGCATATGACCACTACGTCCGCATTTGGATGGTTACTAGATTGAGTAGGGTGCTTGTTGATTTCCTCCACCAATTTGTTTCCATCCAGTTCGATGCGTGATATCTGCAGTTGCGATTCCTCTCTACTCCTGAGCCTTTTTTTTAGTGGAACCGTTTCTGATTTCGGCTCTCTTTGATAGCTACTACTAGTGATTGTGGCTGGAAATGGGTTTTGTTGGTTCATCGGATTGCCTCTTTCATGCGATTTGTGGTGTTCGGATTCGCGTTGGTCGCCAAATCCGCATTCAGATGGTTGCTAGATTGAGTATAGTCCCTATTGATTTCCATCCAGTTCGATTGATTTTATCTGTAGTTTCGTGTTCACACGACTTCTGAGGTTTTTCACTGGAATTGATTCTGATTTCGTGGCTCTTTGATGACTATTGATTTAGGGCTGCAAATACGTTCTGTTAGGTTTGTGGATTGGCTTTTCCATGGAATTTGGAGTATTTTGACTGCAACACTTATTTTTTCTATCCATAGTGACGGAGGACGAGGAGGCATACGACCTGCCTGCGTTCCAGGAGTTCACCTTCGAGCAGTTGCGGCTAGCTACATCCGGGTTTGCGGT
Source organism: Chrysopogon serrulatus (assembly GCA_015844335.1). Lineage (NCBI taxonomy): Eukaryota > Viridiplantae > Streptophyta > Magnoliopsida > Poales > Poaceae > Chrysopogon > Chrysopogon serrulatus. The sequence goes on along the minus strand of JADLZL010005018.1, from coordinate 79,685 downwards.
GGAGAACATCGTGTCTGAGCACGGTGAGAAGGCGCCCAATGTGGTATACAAGGGGAAGCTCGATGCCCAGCGCCGCATCGCTGTCAAGCGCTTCAACCGCTCTGCCTGGCCTGACCCGCGCCAGTTCCTGGTATCCCAGCTGCCTTCTCTTTTACCCTTTCTAATTATGTGCATCTGGTGGGTGTAATTGGTAGTTCGTTACCTGGTTGTTTATTTTGGGCATTGTAGATTCCTCGCAACTTTTGGTTGACATACCTAAGCTCTGAGAATGCCTCTTATCATGGAGGTTGTTGATTTGTACCTGTTCCAGTGATGATATGTATGCTTGCTATTTACTTATTTTGCTTTTGGATGGATTATGATGGCTTACAAATGGAATGGAATGGTGGCACCTACCAACTGTTTGCCTAACATTTTCTCTTTTGTTTTGTTCAATTGTTAGATTCCATTTCTAAACAAGTGTTGTGTGAGACAGCTATCATATCAGCAGCTATGAGTCCCATCATTCTGCTATGAGTGAATGAGTCCCATCATTCTGTCCATAGCTGAACATCACCTTTTGGCCCCCTTTCGAGATTGAATTGGTTAATGTAAAATTGCACATGTAGCTAGAAATAGAGCGCGTGTTGTCATCTCAGTAATGATATCTCTAGTGCCAAATATGAGGAACTTGTAGGTTTATTTCTGTACTGAATCAGCATTTTATACATCTCAATGTTGACGCTTTAATAGTGGCCATCAGCTTTTGTCAACCATTTTTTTTTTATCTTTGATTCTGTCAGATCTACTTGTACTAGTGCTTTATAAGCCTTTCTAATTGTGATACTTATCCACAAGATATTTTATCACTTATGGTTCTGTTAGTCTGTTCTAATTTTACTCTGCATTGCATGTGGTAGTGTAATAGATAGGGGAAAACATCCTTTCCTTTGTGTGTAGGATTGGATTTTATTTGCTTTACCCGCAAGTGCAAATTCTCTAAAACATAGTCAAACACTCAAACTGACCTTTTGGGAAATGCATACTTTGCAGGAAGAAGCTAAATCAGTTGGCCTGCTCCGAAGCAAAAGGTTGGCAAATTTGCTTGGTTGTTGTTGTGAAGGTGATGAGAGATTGCTTGTTGCAGAATACATGCCCAATGATACGCTGGCGAAACATCTTTTCCATTGTGAGTCCTTAGAAAACCTTCTATGTCTGTTTATGTTTAGCATTACAAAACAATTTGCATTCGTAATCTGTCGCTCGACTATAAGGAATTAAGGATGATGCTTCAAACTTATTATTATTAATTCCTGTTTTTGCACAAGATCTTGCATCTATTTGTGAATTTTCTCTTTGAACTTCTAATGGGACCAAGACATCTAGAGAGATTCACATGAATGTTCATTACCCCCATATTACTCTGTGCATTTCTCAGGGGAGTCACAATCAATGAAATGGACCATGAGATTAAGGGTCGTTCTCTGTCTTGCTGAGGCTCTAGAATATTGCACCAACAGGGGCCGTGCTCTCTACCATGATCTCAATGCCTATAGAGCTCTGTTTGATGATGTGAGTATCATGTGATTTATTTTTCCAACATGATAAGCAGTGGGTTCTGTAACACAGTTATGCTGTCTACATGCTGCAGGACTGTAACCCTAGACTTTCCTGTTTTGGCCTCATGAAGAACAGTCGGGATGGAAAAAGTTACAGTACCAATTTGGCATTTACGCCTCCAGAATACATGAGGACTGGTGGGTCTCATCTTACCTTTTTAATGGCCTAAACCTAGTTTGTTTAGTAGCCATTTAATGTGAGTTTGATTTAATAATTACTGCTGAGCTTCTGAGGAACTACATTGTATTATTCACCCTGTTATATTCTGTGTCAATTTTTTTTTTTTTTACATGAGGAGCACTTGAGTAAATTATTTTAAAGAAGCTAAGGTACCTTTGCGAAGCTCGTTTGGCTCTGCCATTCAATGGTGCATCTGGATACAACGCAGTTATATTTTATGTTATGATTGATAACCAATTTTGTGGCAGATCTATAGTAGATTTGAGCAAAACATAGCATGCACTAATAGTTTAGTCTGCGAATAAAACCTACTTGATACAAATGATGACGAGCATTTTTACTGAGCATCACACATGCAAATTTATAATTTTATATTTTCATGATTTGTCTTTTGTAAGGACATTAGGTTTAATGTTTGTTTCAAAAGTATACATGTAGTTTGAGCTGACCAAAAACTTTGGACCATTATTTTGGTGTAGATTGTACAAGGTTATTAGATTATCTTTGTATTAACCTCAAGTCGTCAACATCTCATTCCTGCATATTTGTCTTTTCTTTTACCTGCAGGGCGTATCACTCCTGAAAGTGTCATATACAGCTTTGGAACCTTGCTGATTGATGTTCTTAGTGGGAAGCATATTCCTCCTAGCCATGTAACAACATTGAGCTCTAATGCTTTGAGAAATGTCCTTGTTTTAATTTTTGAAGCGCTCATGGCTATGGCAGCATCTACTAGCAATTTCATGTGAATATGACTAGCTCATAGTCCATAGAAGGCTTATTTAGCAAAAAGTTTAGTTTAGTTACATTGCCTTCTAAAAAATAGTTACGTTGATCAGTGCAAAAACACTCTTTGTCTATAGGTTTCAGTCTTTTCCTTCATTAAACAATGTGAGATCATCTCATGTTGGGTTATAGTTACTCATTCAAATCAACCTGCATGGCAGCATTGGAATCCTTATCTAGTGGACCAGAAGAAGGGCAATCTAGTGTATAGTTATTATTTTGACTGCTTTGCACTGTGAGAAAGTGTTGTATGATGACATACCTGTTTTGGAACAAAGTATAATGAGACAACAGTGACCGTTATATGCAACAATAACTATCATTTCACACAATTATATTCCATTTGTTCTACATTCAAGAAAAAATCAGTTGCACAAGACTAATGATTGTGGAGCAAATATGTGCAGGCCCTTGACCTGATTCGGGACCGAAACTTCAATATGCTCTTAGACTCATGTTTGGAGGGTCAATTTTCAAATGAGGAAGGAACAGAAATGGTGAGATTAGCTTCAAGGTGCCTTCACTATGAACCCCGTGAGCGACCTAATGTCAGATCACTTGTGCAAGTATTGACTCCTCTACAGAGGGATGTCGAGGTGAATACTTTATCGTTCTATTGTTAGCATTCTTGCATTTAGGCTTGCACTATCTAGCACTATGTTCAGAAAAGTGCGGAATGGTTTTGAGGGCCATTTCAGTCATTGTCTTCAGATAGCCCATTTGTTAAATCACCAGACATTGTGTGCAGCATTTAGTCCGTTCCTAATTTAGCCTGACAAAATATTGTTGCAACGAGCAATTTCAATCCTTCTTTCTAATCTAGGCCATTTCAGCCTGTCTGAAGTTAATGCTTTTACATCCTCGTTGACAAATGTTTAAATCTTTTGCAGACTCCATCTTATGTGCTGATGGGCATTCCGCGTGGCGGTGCATCTTCTATCCAACCATTGCATCTTTCCCCTCTCGCCGAAGCTTGTTCCAGAAAGGATCTGACAGCAATACATGAAATTCTAGAAAAGACAGGCTACAAGGATGATGAGGGGACTGCAAATGAGGTTCATTTTATTTATTTATTTATTTTCTTTAGAGGTTTAATGGTTAATGACAATGTTTGTTCATACTTTAATACGACATTATCAGATACACTCAAACAAGCAAACCATTATGATAATTTTTCACAACAAAACATAGATAATACTTACTGGTAGTCATTCTGATGTATATTAGATTCGTCTCCTACAACAACTTTAGTTCATATGTAGATACTCTAAATACTTACATAATCAAAATCTTATCCTACATTTCATGATGTTCATTTGTTATAGTTGCATTTAAAAGCGCTTCGTATGCTACTTAATCCCAATCGCACATATTATGTGGTGCTGGAATAATTTTTTGGGGTTCATCCTGTGGATTGAAATTTGATGTTTTTACCATATATTTTCAGCCAAATTGTTCATATTTGTTGCTATGTCATCCTATTTATACTTTTTTTCTTGCTCCAGCTCTCGTTTCAGATGTGGACGAATCAGATGCAAGATACATTGAACTCAAAAAAGAAGGGCGACAATGCTTTCCGACAGAAGGATTTTACTACTGCCATTGATTGCTATTCCCAGGTTTGATGTGTTCTGCTCTTTTATTTTATATGGATGTGACAGGGATACTGGAGTTGCATGATTGAATGTGATTAGTCATTTAAGTTCAACGTCTTCCAATTTGTTCCCTAATATATTAAGACACTGTTGGAAAATAGCTCTGGGTTACATACGCTAAAAATATTGCTGTTCATGATTATGTTAGAACAGGCATATTGCAGTTACCTGAAGGCTGCTTTTGACTCGGTCTTTTCTAATTGTTCTTTATTATGCAGTTCATTGAAGTTGGTACAATGGTTTCTCCAACCATCTATGCTCGGCGCTGCCTGTCATATCTGATGAATGGCATGCCACAGGAGGCATTGAATGATGCAATGAATGCTCTGGTAATATCTCCGACATGGTCAACAGCATTCTATCTTCAGGCAGCAGCACTATTATCACAAGGCATGGAGAATGAAGCCCAAGAAGCACTCAAGGATGGTTGTAACCTAGAGCAAAGTAGCAGCGGTGGACATTGAGTGTGAACAGATTTGTAGTCCCCAAAATGCACATAATTTCAGGTATATATGCTTAGAAATCCTAATGTCTTACTAAAGAACTAAGTACTACTTTTCTCTTGGGATCTATACCCTATTTTCCATATCATGCAAATAGCCTGCTAATCTAGGATTTCATGATGTGAGTGTGGCTAGAGTTCCATTTCTTGTTTTGGGTTAAAAAATCAATAACCTTGGTAACTTCTTGTTCTGCTTTGAGTTCTGAAGTTCACTTTGTTCAATTGGATTTGTTGGACATTTTGAGTTCTGGAGTTTGGATTATGGAATCTAAATGTACTTTTATATACTCCAAAACTACATGTTTTTGTGATCAGAGGAAGTAATTAGCAAGATGGGATCAAATGGAGAGTCTATGACCTTAAACCAGTTCTTTGAGAACTAAGTGATACCCGCCCAGTTTCAGTTTTGGCTGTAAGGATAAAAGAACAGGCTTAGCTCCCGGTGGTTTTGAAACCTAAGCTGCTGAGCTGTCATACCTGACTTTTGCTCTGCAGCATTGTCCCCGAATTCCTGGGATCTGAGTGTCATTTTTTCCCTTTTATTGGCATGTTTGGATTGTGCTAGTTGCTTGAAACAATACTAAAGCTGCTGCCTTGTTTTGTTTTGAGTCAGAATTGTCATTGAACGCATGAAATTTTATAAATTTGACCAACATGCTGCTGTCTGTCTTAGTGGTCTTAAGTTTCATAACCAATTTTGAAGAAAGATGTTAACGTCACTATCTTTTTCTTGTTATTTTGTTTTGTGGCGCAGGTGCTTGTTTGAAGAGAGTATTATTGGCTATGGAAGCAGGCGTTGGTAATTTGTCAATTTGGCTAGGGGTTCGTTAACCTTCTTCAGATTTTGTGCATGTGGAACGTCGTCCCTCGTCCATATCTTCATGTAGGATGTACATATGGAAGAAAGCGACAACAGAGGCTCTGAAAGAGAGGACAAAGACATCCAAGGCGAATAAGTGCCGCAGACAGGAAATTAATGTGGAGAAGAAAGTGAAACTTTTTTCTTGGTCCTACTGAAACAAAAGGAAGGAAAACCCTAAAAAAAAGGGATTGCTGATGTACATGTCCGTCTTTGCTGGTGGTAGGTGCGTAAACCTGTACAGCAAGCGTTGTTTTTACCCTGCCTTTGTTCTTCGTTTCTTATGCGTTAGCTCCCATTGGTATATTTCTGGATAAGATAGTGGAATTCTTTTAAAAGGAAAAAAATGTCAGAGTTCTGGTTGCTCCATTTCTTTATCTTGAAGACTTCAACGCTTTCATCCCTTGCTTCAGATAATTTTTGTGGGAGTAGTGCTGGGGTTCATAGGCCAATTAACTGCCATCAGAATGTCTGACTGTTCAAGTGTATCGCTCGATTCTGTCTAGTATTTCGCAGCAAGCAAACTTCGGCCTTGTTTGGATCTAGTCGGATTTACCTCAATCCACTTAACACATGGATTAAGGTGAATTTGATAACATCCAAACAAGGTCTAAGTCCTCGCAAGAGGACGCAAATCTGCCAGGCCTGATAGCGGATCAGCATTGCCAATTTGCCATGTTGGCCAGGCTTGGCCATGTAGGCATGTAGCCTGCGGTCGCCTTGAAGCATTGGGGTTTGTTCATTGTCAGTTTAGAACTTACGCACTGTATGCGGTTTGAACATTAAGCACCCAAAATATTTTTATCATAAGCGATTTATCTGTGCATGACATTGCATACGTTTATGAGTCAGCTCATAATGTAAGCAACCAAAATAATTTTTATCAGACGTGGTTTGTTTTTATTTTCATAATGAATCACAGATGTATTAAAAAAAAAAATTAAGCAACCAAAAATAATTTAGGGTAATTATACTTTAAGACATTACACATACTTTAAGACATTACACACATTTATGTTGACCTGAGTTGTGCTATATAAAAGCAACCAATCACTCTTGCAAGTTACAACAACTATGGCGGCCACAATCACATCGAATGCAATGAACAGCAGCGCATGGATGCCGAGTGAGATGTGTTAATAAGATCGATTAGGGATGTAACGTGGGTTATTTGTGAACCCGCAAAAATTATGCCTATTTGTGGGTTTACACGTCTTCATGGACAACTCATCTTGCATCCCTAACCAGTTTGTCCTGTGGGAATGAGGACAGCACTGTCCTTCACAGCAAGCACTAAAATCTATTTAAAACATATCTTAAGCAGGAAAAAAAACACGCTAGCATTTAAAACTCAATTCCTAAGAACATGATAAAACACATTTAACTAGAATCTATTTATATTTTAGAGATCAAACAACCACTAAGTGAGCCGTGGTAGATAGTGTAGTGTAAATAACACATCAAGCTATGTGATTCTTGGTCTCCTCTGGACCGTTGCCACACACACTAATATCTTGTTTGGTTGCACTCATATTTATCTTAATCTTGGATTGATGTGAAATTGTGAATACAAGTACAACCCAACAAGCCATAACCGAGTGAGACTGGTGTCGCGAAAGATCCATATCAAGGTTTGCAGCTAAAAGGAGTTTGTGAATGACAATGACATGGCAACATTTGCTCGTTTCATCCTAGATCCCACACCAACAATCTCCCATTCTTATTGGCGCTTGCATAGCAGTTGTTAACCACTCCGGCCTCCATTCCTAAACCACACCACCCTCTCCCGCTTCCCAAGTCCCAACCCATTCCTGATCCAACCTCACTAACTTCACTATCACAATGCAGGGGAAGTCGGACAGATACACCTCCACAGCTTCTAGCAGAGCAGCTAAGCCCATCTGGTGACTCTATAAATGTTCTCTCCTCAACTCAGACAATGCAAGCAGCCGAGCTAGCTAAACACCTCTTTACCTCACGCGAAGCTAGCCTGCGCCTTAGCTATAGCTCCAACGACGCGCGCAGCAACCAACCATGAGCACCAGCGAGGCCGGCGCAGCCGCTACCGTGATCCCCATCGACGACGTCGCCCGCCAGCACGGCCACGGCAAGGCCCCGGTCGTGGCCACGGCGCCTCCTCCTCCCGCTGCAGCAGCATCGTCAGCGGCGGTACCCGCGGCGGCGACGACGACGGCGCCTCGGAAGACGGGGGTCCCGTTCTTCCGGCGCGCCGACCGCGGCAGCCGGTGCGTGGCGCTCCTCGACTTCGTGCTGAGGATCGCGGCCTTCGGGCCCGCACTCGCCGCCGCCATCGCCACGGGCACCTCCGACGAGACGCTCTCCGTCTTCACCCAGTTCTTCCAGTTCCACGCCCGCTTCGACGACTTCCCGGCGCTCCTGTCGGTGTCGCTCGCCTGCCCGCCCTGCGATCCCGCCAGTCATACTCATACATGTCGAATTGATGAGCTGACTCCATCTGCGTGCTTCCATCCACTGTTGCAGGTTCTTCATGGTGGCCAACGCGATCGCGGCGGGGTACCTGGTGCTGTCCCTTCCCTTCTCCGCCGTCCTCGTCCTCCGCCCACAGGCCATCGGCTTGCGCCACCTCCTGCTCGTCTGCGACTTGGTACTATCCGTTCTCCCTCTTATCCGGCAATCCGTCACACACTGCACACACACGAACAAATTAAACTAGGTAGAACAGCATGACCCTGATCAGTCGCTGAGCACAAGTTCTTGCATGGTGGGTTGTTGCTGCAGATCATAGCGGCGCTGCTGACGGCCGCGGCCGCTGCTGCTGCGGCGATCGTGGATCTGGCGCACTCGGGGAACCTTCGCGCCAACTGGGTGCCCATCTGCATGCAGTTCCACGGCTTCTGCCAGCGCACAAGCGGCGCCGTCGTGGCATCCTTCCTCGCCGTGCTCGTCCTCTTATTCCTCGTCATCTTGGCCGCCTTCGCCATCAGGAAACGCTGAACAGGATGATTTGATTCCTGCCCTGATGCGGCTGCTGCGTGCGTATGTGCTGTTGCTGTGTGTTGCGTCGTGCTATGTGATTTCAGCTGTGGTATGAGATATACTTGTGTGTGTAAAGTGTACTTGAGGCAGTGGCGGGTGGAGCGGAAGTGCTTGTGTATGATTCTCAGATTTATTGCCTGCAAATGCAAAGGTGGTCAGAGTTGGTATCTTTCACCTTCTTCAAGTTGGTTTGTTTCACTGATTGAATGAAATTAGCTCAAAGCACACTGTTCCATTGTCCATATATATTGTCTTTTTTTTAAAAAAAAAAACTTTGTCCACGAATTTTAATATGGGCTGTTTGTTGGATCCGGCTGCCTGGTTAGCTGGCCCTAAAATGAAATCCAGCCCAGTTATCGCTCTTCAGTGGGGACTCGTATACGAACATTAGAACAAGGCAAGGACCACATCAGAAATCTCTCGCCCGACAGAGAAATCTCGCCGCCGCGCCGCGCCTTATCCTCCACCCTCCATCAGTCCATCCACCTTGGCCGAGGAGGAGGAGGACGCAGACGCAGGTGGCGGCATCGTCTTCCCGGGCCATTCGAAAATCCGACACCACCATCCCTGATGCAATTCCTCTCGCTCCCCACCGCCTCCTCGCCTATTCCCAGGCCCTTCAAGCCCGTGGCCTCCTCAGCCTCCTTCCGCCGCCCATCTCCGCCGCAGCCTCCGTCCCCCAAACCATCGCTTCCGCCCCTGCCCGCGCCGCCTCCTCCTCCCGCAAACCCGCTCGCCTCCAAGCTATGGCTGACGAGCAAGCTGGCCCCACCGCCTCCCCCCGCCAGCGCCGCTCCAGACGGCGGAGGAGCCTGCACCCCCGCCTCCGATGCCGCCTCCGGAGCCGGAGCCAGAGCAGGAGGCGGCGCCGCTGCGGCAGGAGGACTTCCGGCAGAAGGGCAAGGTGTTCGTGGGGAACCTGCCGCTGTGGGCGACGAAGCCTGACATCGCCGAGTTCTTCCGCCAGTTCGGGCCCCTGGACAAGGTGGAGCTGGTGCGGGGCCACGACGACCCCGAGCGCAACGTCGGCTTCTGCTTCCTCTACTACGGGGGTGACGACCCGGAGGCTGCCGCGGCGCGGGCCGTGGAGATGGACGGGGTGGAGTTCCGGGGGAAGTCGCTCACCGTGAGGCTCGACGACGGGAGGAAAGGGAAGGCCAGGGCGGAGGAGCGGGCGCGCTGGGTCCAAGCAGGGCTCGCCCGGGAGGCTCGCTCCCCGTGGCACAAGAGCAGGGAGGACGCGTGCCGCGAGTTCCGGAGAGTGCTGGAGTCCAGGCCTGAGGACTGGCAGGCTGTCGTCTCCGCTTTCGAGCGGATTCCCAAGGTGGTTGATTCTCTGATTTACCTCAGCGTTAGATATTACCCAATCTTATTGGTTCCTGTAGGGTACCATTTATGCAATTGCCAGGCGGTGTCACATGCTGAGACGAGTGAAGTTTATCGCTGTATTTGGGCTGTGATCTGCAAACCTTCCTGGGATACTAGCTCTGATAGGGTGCTTAGAATAAGCTTTGTTAGGATGCCACTGAATAGGACATCTGCCACAGTGCCACCTTAGTTCTAGAAGTAAATTACAATGTTACTTGGTGCCTGTTTGATGTCATTTCCATTCATTAGCTGACACGTTCATCTCCAACTTGATCAGACAGCTTCAATGAACAATCCCCTTCTTCCAACCCTTAGTAAGTACAAGGCCTGTGGAAATAAATTGCTCCACTAACATGTAACACATACCCCCTTACCTTTTTTATCTAAAAATTTTGCAACCTTGCTCTATGACTTGTTTGAGATTGGAGCTGGTGACCATTTAATTTGTTCTGTCTGGACAATCATATTTGGACTTTAATGTCATTTTTTATTTGCCACCTGGTAGTCATGTTTTAACTTCCTATGATAGGAAAGTTCCGTGCCTTATTTACTCAATTTTCAGGGCTCCAAAGGGAGTGGGGGCATTAGGTTATTTCTAGGAATTGATGCTTAGAATATAGAATTGCCTCAGTATTAACTTTTCTATTTTGTGACACTGATTATAGTCTTATTTTCTACATTGATTGTTTAGCCATCAAGGAGGGAGTTTGGTCTGATGGTTGTGTATTATGCCAAGCGAGGTGATAAGCATCATGCTCGTGCAACATTTGAGAACATGAGAGCAAGAGGGATAGAGCCCAATGCATTTGTCTTCACAAGGTAGGTGCCTTGTTACTGTTGTTTAGTATTAATTTATTGTTTTCACTTCATCACAGGGTAAAATGCACCATGGCTTCCTAAACTTGCACAGCTGAGCCAACTAAATTGACTCACTGAAAAGAAAATATCACATTATACCGCTAAAATAATTTAAATTGGTCAGCAGAGGTCTGGCACAGTACGGTTAGGTTATTTTTTCTTGTTATGTTTTGGGAGCTCTGGTGCAAGTTCAGAGATCCACAGTGAACTTTACTCCTAAGGTCCTGGTAATGCCACCAAATGACCTGTATAAATTGCTATCTGAATAAATGGTAATTTTAGTATGTAAAGATTACTTATGGAAAACAATCTTGCATGATGGCATCATGAGGAGCTAACCATGTGGAGAATATAGGCAGTAACCTACAAAGAAACTTTGTACCTGGTCACTTCTATGCTTGCTTGACTGATTGAGATTAAAAAAAAGTTTGGCTGATAACATTATTGAGATACAAAGGGGGCTGTTCTAAAACAGGAGGGAGGGAGGTGGGTGATATGCTGTTATCTTACTAATATCTTACAGATTTATGTGTGAATGATTGGCAAACTAGCTCTAGCAATGTCTATGTACCTTGTCTCCTGCATTAAGTTTAATTCATTTCATGCAGCCTTGTTCACGCTTATGCAGTTGCTAGAGATATGCGTGGGGCACTGTCATGCGTTGAGGAAATGAAATCTGAAGGCCTCAAAATGACAGTTGTTACTTATAGTATCCTTATTTCAGGATATGGCAAAAATAATGATGCTCAGTGAGTATTTTCTTTTTTCACAGTTACTTAACCCCGCTCTATGTGCTACTGAACATGCTTTCTTCCAGAATTTCAATATAGCTATCCATATACAATACTGAGTCTTAGTCTCTTAGACACTTTTAGGCAACAGATCACATGGCCTTTTTGTTTCTAGCCTTTCTCGTATGACCCTTGGCAGAGTTGCTAATCATTTCATCTTGTTCTGGAAGATCTGCAGACAACTTGTTCAAAGAGGCTAAGACCAAGTTCGACAACCTAAATGGAATCATATATAGCAACATTATACATGCCCACTGGTTAGTGTTGCCATTTACCAGATTCATAAACATCTTAAACTTGAGAAAAAGTCATACAATTTATCTCTTAATGGTTACTGTTTAATCTGCTTACTAGTAAATCATGTTAGAGCGCTCAACTGTAAATACTTTTGCAGCCAATCTGGGAATATGGATCGAGCTGAAGAGCTTGTCCGTGAAATGGAAGAGGATGGTATTGATGCTCCTATCGATGTTTATCACAGTATGATGCATGGATATACTGTCATCCAAGATGAAAAGAAATGTCTAATTGTGTTTGAAAGGCTGAAGGTATAGTGGGAAGGCATCTCATAACTAGTAATAACTAATTGTCACATGTTCCTAAAAAAGAATTGTTTTTACATTTATTGCGCTCACCTTCTTAATCTATAATGTGTTTGGGGATTTTGATCTGGGGATGGAAGGGAAATGAAGTGCTGTATTTGCCAGCCTGATTCGAGTTTCTCTCACTTTGCAGGAGTGTGGCTTCAAACCATCTATAATATCTTATGGTTGCCTTATTAATCTGTATGTTAAGGTTAGTTCTGCTCTTGTCTATTCTTCTCATGTATTGCAGCCTGACTAGGGCTGTAAATGATCCAAGGTCGTCGCCTCAAGCTTTTGCTTGTTGGAGGGTCGAGCTGAGCCTAGAACAGCTTGGCCCAGCATGCTAAATACAAATTTCTTTTTCTTCTATCTTTTTCCTTTTTGGTTCAAATTCTCAAAGGAGCTGGTTTTGATGACCTGCTTTCCGGTTCCTCTTTGTTTTTCATTACTAATGCTTGGCAACTTCGATCGAAGGACGATCGATGAAATATAAGATACTGGAAATGCAGCTTTGATTTAAACTTTGTGGAAATAAAATGACCTGACTAAACATTTGAACTTGAAGCCTTACATTATTTGCATATCCCTGTACTTATCTGAATGAAAAACAGTCACTAATGCCAGTTTGAACATTCTTTTTACAGATTGGCAAGGTTCCCAAAGCCATAGCTATTAGCAAAGAAATGGAATCGCATGGCATCAAACATAATAACAAAACTTACTCTATGCTGATCAATGGATTTATCCATTTGCATGACTTTGCAAATGCTTTTAGCATTTTTGAGGACATGATAAATTCAGGTTTGCAGCCTGATCGTGCCATATACAATTTGCTGGTAGAAGCATTTTGTAAGATGGGAAATATGGATCGAGCTATTCGCATATTTGAAAGAATGCAGAAGGAACGAATGCAACCATCAAACAGAACATTCAGGCCTATCATAGAAGGATTTGCAGTTGCTGGAGATATGAAGAGGGCTCTCGATACCCTTGACCTAATGCGGCGAAGCGGTTGTGCTCCTACTGTAATGACTTACAATGCTCTCATCCATGGGCTAATTAGAAAGCACCAGGTATTTCTTGAATACATGTTAGATTCTTCACACTGAGAACCATGTACTTCTGGCTTTGGCCTCTTCTTTTTGTGTATCTGTGAATGTCTGCGCGTTTGCAGGTTGAAAGAGCTGTTTCTGTACTTGACAAGATGTCTATTGCTGGCGTTGCACCAAATGAGCATACATATACAATCATTATGAGAGGTTATGCTGCTAGTGGAGATATCGGGAAGGCTTTTGAGTATTTCACCAAAATCAAAGAGAGTGGCCTAAAGCTCGATGTGTACATTTATGAAACATTGTTGAGAGCCTGTTGCAAATCAGGAAGGATGCAGAGTGCCTTAGCAGTTATACGAGAGATGAGCTTTCAGAAGATACCAAGGAATACATTTATATATAATATTTTGATTGATGGGTAGGTACTATATGAGCACAGTTGTTAATGCCAGTTAACGCTATTTCTGTCTGTCCTATTGGGTTTGAGTTTGCTTAGTTATTCGCTGCCTACATAACAACAAGTGTTTACAATTTGACCCATTTAAAGACCTATTTATTAAATTGACCTCTGGGGAAACAGCTTTGGAAAATGGACCCTTTTGCACAGTGCCATGACATTGACACCATGGCAGCTGCCACATATGATATTCTTTGTTAGACTTGCAGGCTCCTAGGTGGTACTACCTTGGTACCAAATGTCACAACACCGTGCAAACATCCCATTTTCATAAATTATTACTTTATAGGTCCATTTGTGAAAATGTTATAGAAAAGGACCAAAATTATTTTTTTACCTAGTAATTCAGACACTTGCTTTCATGTCATGTCAATTTATGGTTTATTTGAGCCATGTTATAATCTAAAATAGTTTGTCAAATCCCTGTTAAGAGTATTGTATAATCTAAAGACTAAAAATACTGTGTCATTACTTTCTTTCATGTAGTTGGGCTCGGAGAGGAGATGTTTGGGAGGCAGCAGATTTGATGAAACAAATGAAAGAGGATGGAATCCCTCCTAACATCCATACATTTACCTCCTACATAAATGCATGCTGCAAAGCAGGAGACATGCAGGTGTGTGTATTTTGCATCAAAATATTTGATTACTAGTTTGTGTTGTCACAGTTGTACAGCACCATGACTCCATGCGATAAACATTAATGGATGTTTTTATGGTAGCTGAGCACAATGTTTGCAATGCCCTTTATTCACACAATGTGCCTACATGGCTTTATCTTAGCTTATTCTCATTGGGAAAATGTGAATGAAGATGTAATCCTGGCCTTTGTTGCAAACTATTCACCAATGTCTTGTTTGAACTATTTATTGTAGAGAGCGGAAAATGTGATTCAAGAAATGGCAGATGTTGGATTGAAACCGAATGTCAAGACATTTACCACATTGATTAAAGGTTGGGCTAGAGTGTCACTGCCAGATAGAGCGTTGAAATGCTTTGAGGAGATGAAATCAGCTGGGCTTAAGCCTGATGAAGCAGCTTATCATTGCTTGGTGACCTCACTTCTCTCAAGGGCAACTGTGATGGAGGGAAGCACCTACACAGGAATCTTGAGTGTCTGTAGGGAAATGTTTGAGAATGATTTGACTGTTGACATGCGCACTGCTGTTCACTGGTCAAAATGGCTTCACAAGATTGAGAGGACAGGAGGTGCGCTAACAGAAGCACTTCAGCGAATATTTCCACCTGATTGGAATTCATCAGAAAATTTGGAGGCTTCAAATTCTGTAAGTGATGGAGATTCTGAGTCTTGCAGTGACTCAGAGTTTAGTGATTATGATGAGGATCACAACGTTGATGACTTGTGACATTATATCGAGACAGTTTTAACCTTTCGCCGATCCCTCACTACTGCTCCAGTGCCAGAGTTAAACTATCATGGTATGCCACACATCCATGTTCTTAATATATCAATCTTTGTTGGCATCTTTTTAGAAGTATAGTATGCCTATCATTAATGAGTTGACCGTAAGTTCAGTAACAATCTTTTTAGAAGTATAATTTGCCTATAATAATCACCAATATGCCGGTTTTTGTTCTCATAATTTGATTCTAGACATCATCTAAAACAATTTTGTTCAAATTGACAGTGTTTCTGATGAAACTTTATGTCCTCAAATCACAGGCTACTTGCTTGTGGCCTGCCATGAGGAGGGTTTGGAATCTTATTGTGTTTTTAAGCCTGAGCTGTCTGTCCTCTGGTATTTCAAGAGTCGCAGATCGTCAGTAACAGTTCTGCTGGGGCTGAAGGCACAGGCTGTCAATGCAACAGACGAAGGTCCAGTTATGTTTGTTGCTGTACAGATCAGTGACTCGTAGTACAGGTAGGTAAATATTCTGTATATTCTTGAGATACTGACAAGTTCATTTCTCATGATTGCTCTATTTCTAGTGCAGTCTAACTAATATAAAGTTAAATCCAGTTTTGTATGATTGGAGAAATGCTGGTGAAGTTATGTTTTTACTTAGTTTATTTCCCATGTGTTCCAGGCAGGGTTCTTGTACTATGACTCGGTACAATATATATTACAAAAGGCAATTCTTGGTTTTCCTTTTGTATTGTTCTGTACCAAATGTACCTTCCGTGATAAGAAATTAAGGCCTCTGCACTTTTCATATTACAACAGTAGTAAGACCTACTGGAGTAGTAGAGTGTTTGTAGGGCTATTGGTTGAATACCACCTCTGCAGCTATGCCATCGGCATTTAGCGAGCATTCCAGGCACAGGACTCGTAACTGCATTGGCCAGGACAATACTCCTACATTATAATCATATATTTATTAAATATGTAAAGAGCTTTGTAACCTCTTTTATTCCTTTTTGTGAGCTATGAGCTGAATTGAATGCTATAAAATAGCTGACGATTTTAATCATGGTACGTAAAACAGGAATATAAACATGATTTTAGACCGACTTGCTAGATAATGTGTGGACCTTTGCCTTTGTTCTGATGATTTTACACATTGTAAAATAGTTTAGATTGGTGCCTTCTGCTTTCTTACAGTCAATGGGGGAACTACCAATTTGAAACTGAAGTGTAACTCCAATCAAATGATACACGATGACTTTTTTCATTTAAGGTTTGTCATTTTGTACAGCATGTTCAATCAAATGAGCCTTAACGTCGTGCTCGCCCCTGTCCAACCTGAGAGCTTACTAGCCGGGACACTTGAATGGTGCCTGCCTGCAAAGACGGAATTATAATTTCGAGCCAGGTGTGTGTTTGTGAGTCTGTGTGTGATATATGAGCTGCGAATCTTAGCTGGCCGGTGTCTTTCATTTGATCAAAAGTGGCCTCCCACATTCAAGTATTACCACAAGATAAAATAGTGCTTCATTCATGCTCATTTAGGCCTTGTTTAGATGCACATTGGAATTGCAAGTTTTTACACTCTTTCTCTACACATCAATTTGATAAAATGTAAAGAGCATTAAATATAAATAAAAAAAATAACTAATTGCACAGTTTGGTTGTAAATCATTTTGAGCCTAATGGGGCCACGATTGGACAATATTTACCACAAACAAACGAAATGTTTGCTCTCTCCTCTTACAAATTGTTTGCATTATTAAATATAAATAAAAAAAATAACTAATTGCATAGTTGGGTTGTAAATCATGAGACGAATCTTTTTTCAGCCTAGTTGGGCCACGATTGGACAATATTTACCAAATAAAAACGAAGTCTTATAGGACTTTTTAATCTCTCTCCTCTCCTCATCTAAACAAGGCCTTATGTTTGCTTAGCTGCATTGCTCTTCTGACCGCACCCTTTTCAGTCTTCACCGAGCATGTGAGTGATGTGACTTAAGAAATACATACGTCCCCTTTCCTCTTCTTCCTCTATAGTTTTTAGTATGAAAAAAATAAATTAGAATAATTACATCAATGTCTTTATTCTAAACTCTAACTACACGTTTGTCTTTATTTTTTTTAACTTTGCAGATCTGCCCCTTGTTTTTATAATCTGAAGCTATCGTTTGCCCTTGTTTCTCAACACCGTGACTTATTAGTAAATATAATGGGTCAAGAAAAAATGTTTGGAAAAAAAGAAGGAAGGAGAAAAGACGAAACTACCCATCACTTATCCTGTTATCCAAAACATGTCCCAAAATAATTTCAGTAGATTCAACGGGCCAAGAAATATTTCCCATGCATATTACCTTCACTTTGCTGTAAAAACTATGATGTCCATTAAGCGCTGCAGGCCGGACCGGGCCTTGGGCCTAAAATACTCATGTCTATCCACCGGTTGACCAGCTTTGGCTGCAAAATGTATCCGTTGGCCCTCTTCCTCCTCCGGCCTCCGACCTCCGAGATTTGAAACCGCTGACCCGCCGCCGCTCCACCACACCTTACCGCCATGCCCTCCTCCTCCGCCGCCATGGCCAGGCCGTCATCCCGTCCATCCTCCTCTTCCTCCGCCTCCAACCCCCGGAAGCCCTCCCCGTCCCCTTCCCCTTCCCCGGCGACGGCGCCCAAGCCCAAGACCGTTGGTTCTAGCCGCCGCCGCAGCCCACTATCCGATCTCAACTCCAGGGACGGCTCCGCCACGCGCGAGCGCCCCGGGTGTTTCCGCTTCCTCCTCCCTCCACCGCCGCCTCCTCCGGGTCCAGGGCCAGGGCCAGGTCCGCGTCCACCCCGCGGACCCCTAAGCGCCCCGACTCCAAGCCCCGGCCTGCGACCAGGAGGCCGGACCAGCTCCCGGATAAGGAATCGAGAACCAGGGCGCAGAGATGCGCCGGGCAAGAGCCGAGGATGGGTGGGCAGGAGCCAATCGGTGCGCGGATCAACAAGATCGGCCTGGCCGCCGGCAAGAAGCAGTGGCCGGCGAAGGACGAGCAGCTGGATCAGTTGCAGGCCTTGACGCCGGAGAAGAAAGCGGATTCCGAGGCCACGCCGTCTACCGGCGCGACGCCGCCGGTCCACGCGTCGATCTCGCCCGAGGTGGCCGCGGCGTGCGGGTCCGCGACGCCCGCGTGCTTCGCGGCGGGCCACCACGTCGTCCCCGGCGTCGGGGACCGCCGCAAGTGCCGGCCGCGGGGCATCCTGGCGATCGCGGGGGAGGGGTTGACCAGCCAGGACCTTGACGAGGAGCCGTCCCGCGCGTCCATCCACTGGCTGTCCTCGCCGTCGGGGGCGGAGGCCTGGACGTCCTCGACGAAATGCGGCAACGAGGAGGCGTCGGTGAACTGGCTGGTGTCCCCGCGCGACGAAGGCGGAGTGGACTTGCTCGAAGATGAGATCTTCGTGCCCAGATGCTCCTCAGAGGACGCGTTCTGGCGGTTCTCCCCTGACTGCACGGGGCTGTTAGGCTCGCCGCTGCTCAGTGGTCTGCTGGACTTCGGTACTCCGGCGTCGGAAATGTCTGGGGCAACGCCGTCGTCAGGGTTTCTTCCCGTGCAGAAGACGCCCAGCAGTGGCGATAGCATTAGTCCCTTCTCGCTTATTGTCAAGCGAGCATCGCAGTCCTCTTCCAGATTTCGGACTTTGTGTGCCCAGCAGGGACTGGGCAGCAGCTACCGGTATGATCCGGTGGTGGATCCGACACCAATTTCTGGTGAATCATGGCCTGAAAGTGTCTGCAATGGCACACGGTCAGGGCTGGCAAGGACAGGCAGTCGTCCCCTGAAGATGATGGATCCAGTACTGGAATGTCTTGAGATGATGAGTTTGTCCCCAAGGCCTGGGGACGATGACTATGATGGAAATGGCATACCACCTGCACCATTGCCTGAGCTTAGCTTCCAGTTTGCAGGAGCTCCAGCGCCTCTGGAATCCATAGACTTGACCTCTTTTAAGAGGTCTCCTCGTGACATAGAATTGAAGGCAGAGTCAAGTTTCCGAAAATCGGTCATGGCAGACACTCGGATCTCTTGGCGAGAGGGGCTTGTCAGCAGAATGTTTGATATTGGTGATTTGGATTGCTGCAAATGGATATCTGATGATGAAGATTCACCAGTGCTTTCACTCACTGAAGAGGCTTTGACAGATGGTACCAATTCTCAGCCAGGTAATGGTTGTTGCCTGCATGAAAGTGGCGACCAACAGGAAGCATGTGGCTTTGGCTCTGTTGAGTTCAGTTGTATTGGTGATGAATTGAACAATGATAGCATCAAAGCCTCCCCAAATCATATTTCAGTTGCAGAGTCCATGAATGCAGAAGGATTCGAGCTTGTCACATCAGATGACTCTGATTGGACTCTCTTCTACAAGAATTACTTGTTTGAATCATGAAATGTCTGAACTGCAGCGGGTTTCTTTGCTCAGATGTTGTGTACCAATTGTACTACTAGAACCATTGCAAACACGCACGTTTGTGTTTGCTGCATCCTTGTACTTTTTTCAGCATTTGAAGTTTCCTTTTACATTCTTTGATAGCTCATGTAAATCATGTTGGTACATAGATTTGTTTCTGGAATAACCACTTGTGGCCCCTTTTAATCCACTGATAATAATTCAGAGGGTACATTGCATAGTTTTTCTATTTTTCAGTCAATAGAACACTGTAAACTTTTGCAGCCAATCTGGGAATATATATCGAGCTCATGAAATGGAAGATAACGGCATTGATCTGGCACAGTGGGAAGTTATTTGAAGGCTAATTGCCATGTGTTCCTACAAAGAATTGGCAGCCTGAGTAAAGTTTTTCTCACTTTGCAGGAGTGAGGCTTCAGACTATCAATAATATCTTATGGCTGCCTTATTAATCTGTATGTCAAGGTTAGTTCTGCTCTTGTGTATTCTTCTCATGTATTGCAGCTGACTAGGGCTGTAAATGGCCCAACTTATTGCCTCAAGCAATCAAGCTTGAGCTTGTTGGAGGGTTGAGCCGAGTCTACAGCTAGGATCAAGCTTTGCCATCTCTTCTATCTTTTTTCTTTTTCGGTCATAGCCTCAAAGGCCTTAAAGTAGCTGAATTTTTATGTCATGCTTTCCAGTTTCTCTTTGTTTTTATACTTGGCAATTTCAGTGGAAGGACGATCGATGGAATATGATACTTGAAGTGCAGCTCTGATTTAAACTTTGTGGAACTTGAATGGCATGGCTAATCATTTGGAAAAAATACCAGTCACTAATGCCAGTTTGGAATTTTTTTATACAGACTGGGAAGGTCCCCAAAGCCTTAAATATTAGCAAAGAAATGGAATCACATGGCATCAAACATAATAACAAAACTTACTCTATGCTGACCAATGGATTTATCCATTTTGCATGTCTTTGCAAATGCTTGTAGTATTTTTTAGGACATGCTAGAATTAGGTTTTCTGGATGAAATTGAAATGGAACATTCCATTTACGGGAATTTTTTGTTTCCGTAAAAGTGATATCATTTATGATCATTACTGTATTTACACTTTTGGTTTTCTAATTTCTTTCAACACCATATTGTTGTAGTTACTAAACAGTTAAATTGAAAATATGGTGAGTTTCTGACCGACCAGGAATCATTTCTTTATAGAAAATATCGTTACTGCATCCCTTTGCAGCCTGATAGTGCCATATACAATTTTCTTGTAGAAGCATTTTGTAAGATGGGAAATATGGATCGAGTTATTTGTATATTTGTAAAGATGCAGACGGAACAAATGCATCCGTCAAATAGAAGGATTTGCGGTTGCTGGAGATATGAAAAGGGCTCTCGATACCCTTGATTTGATGCAGCGAAGTAGCTGTATTCCTACTTTAAGACTTGCAGTGCACTCATCCATGGGCTAGAAAGCACCAGGTATTTCTTGAATACATGTTAGATTTTTCACACTTAGACCACCATGTACTTCTGGCATTAGCCTGTTCTTTTTTGTGTATATGTGTGTTTGCTCGTTGAAAGTGCCATTTCTGTGTGTCCATTGCTGCTGGCATTGCACCAAATGAGCATACATACAAAATCATTATGAGAGGTTATGCTGCCATTGGACCTCAGGGGAAACAATTTTGAACTGTGACCCTTTTGCATGGTGCCATGACAGTGGCACCATGGAGCTTCCACGAATGATCTTCCGTGTCGGACTTGCAGGCAAATGTCACAGCACAGTGCGAAAGGGTCCATTTTCAGGAACTATTACTATAGAGGTCCACTGAGTGATAATGTTATAGAAACAGACCAAAATAATAGTTTTTACCTCAGTTAACACTTGCTTTCGTTTCATGTCATTTATGGTTTATTTGAACCATATTATAATCTCATAAAATAGTTTGTCAAATACTTGTTAAGAGTACTTTATAATAAAAAATAGTTTGCCATTCCTTTCTTTAATGCTGTTGGGCTCTTAGAGATGGCTGGGAGGTGGCAGACTTGATGAAACAAATTAAAGAGGATGGAATCCCTCCTAACATCCATACATTTACCTCATACATAAATGCATGCTGCAAAGCAGGAGACATGCAGGTGTGTGCATTTTGCATGAAAATATTTGATTACTAATGGATCAAAATATTTGTGGTAACACAGTTGGACATGGCCTGGTAGTGATAGTACGGCCCAATAAGATAAATACTAATGAATGTTGTTTAAGATAACTGAGCACAGTGTTTGTTAGGCTCTTTTATTCGCACAATGCGCCAGCATGGCTCCTCCTTATTCTCATTGGAAAATTGTGAATAGAGAAGCATTTATCCTTGCTTTTTGTTACACACTATTCACTAGTTTCTTGTTTGAACAATTTATTGTAGACAGCGGAAAATGTGATTCAAGAAATGGCAGATGTTGGATCGAAACCTAATATCAAGACATACCACACTCATAAAGGCTGGTTTAGAGTATCACTTTCAGATAGAGTGTTCAAATGATTCAAGGAGATGAAATCAGCTGGGCTTAAGCTTGTTGAGGCTGCTTATCAGTGCTGTGTGACCTCACTTCTCTCGAGGGCAACCGTGATGTCGGGAGACACCTATACAAGAATCTTGACTGTTGACCTGCACATTGCTGTTTGTTGGTCAAAATGGCTTCACAAGATTGAGAGGACGGGAGGGGCATGACAGAAGCATTTCAGAGAATATATCTACCTTATTGGAATTCATCAGAAAATTTGGAGGCTTTGAATTCTGTAAGCGATGGAGATTCTGACTTCCTGAGTCTTGCAGTGATTCAGACTTTAGTGATAATGAAAGGATCATGTCATTGATGACTTGTGAGTTGTGACATAATATCAAGACAGGTTGAGCCTTTCTGCAATCAGGGCTGTGGACATTTGCACTTAAATATATCTCAACTCTTGTTGTCATCTTTGTAGAAGTATCAAGTATGGTATGCTTATCATTGATGAGTTGACCGTAAGTTCTGTAAGAATCATTTTTGACGATAGAGAAGTCTTCTAATAATGATCACTGATTGCCAATCTGTGTAGTTTATCGCAATTCGATTCCAATTCACATCTAAAACTATCGGTGTTCAAATTGACAGTGTTTCTAAATTCTGATGAAACCCTATTCCCTCACATTACAGACTATTTGCTGGTGGCCTGCCAAGAGGAGGGTTTGGAATCTTATTGTGTTGTTAAGCCTGAGCTTTCTGTCTGCCGCATTGCTTCAAGAGGCGCAGGCCGTCAGTAATAGTTCTGAGGGGGCTGAAGGCACAGGCTGTCAGTGCAACAGGCGAAGGTCCAGTCATGTATTTAGCTGTACAGATCAGCGACTCCTCTAGTACAGGTAAGTATTCTCTATATTCTTGAGATATTGGCAAGTTCATTCTCGTTATTATTGCTCTACTTCTAGAGTATTATAACTCATAAGTTAAATCTAGTTTTCTGTAATTGGAGAAATGCCAGTGAAGTTATGCTTTTACTTTTTTTGTACAATGACTTTTGGACTTGGTGCAATATTATGTTACAAAAAAAGGCAATTCTAGGCTCTTTTGTGTTCGTAAAAAAAAGGCTTTCTTTTGTGTTGTTCTGTACCAACTGTACCTTCTGTGAGAGCAAGTTAAAGTCTCTGCACGCATTTCATAGTACGACATTAGTAGGGCCTACTAGAGTAGTAGAGAGCATGTAGAGGGTTTGTAGGGCTATAGTTGAATAACCACCTCTGTGGCTCTGTCATCGGCATTGATCGAGCATTTCCCGGCACCGGCACAGGACTCGTAACTGCACTTTGCTTGGAATCCTACTTTATAGTTTATAGTACATATATATCCAGGGCTCTGTAACCTCCTTTCTTCCTTTGGTGAGCTATATGAGCTGATGAGCTGAATTGAGTGCTACAAAGAACAGCTGACTATTTTAAACATGGCAAAATAGGAGTTTAAACATGATTTTAGACCGCTTTATATATAAGTGTGCTTTTGTTCTGATGATTTTACACATGGTAAAGTAGAAGTTTAGATTGATGCCTTGTGCTTCATTGCAGTCTGTGTCCCGATTGAATGGGGGGAATTCCCTCTTTGATACTGAAGTACAACTCCAATCAAGTGATACATGATGACTGTGTTGTCATTTAAGATTTGGCATCTTCCAGTACAGCAGCTTCAATCAAATGAGCCTTAACGTAGCACAGCCCGGTTCAGTGTGAGGGCTTGGAATTGCTCGCCCCTGCCCAAGCTGAGAGTGCTTTTACTAGCCGGGACACTTGAATGCCTGCCTGCACAATACGGCATTATATTTCTTGAGACTGGTGTATGTTTGTGCGTTTGTGTGTGATACATGAGCTGCGAGCCTTAGCTGGACGGTATCTTTCATTGAATCAAAAGTGGCCTCCCACATTCATGTCTTGCCACAAGATAAAACAGTGCTTCATTTATGCCCGTTATTTATGTTTGCTCTGTGTTGCCCCTTCTGAATCCATACGCACCATAAATTCGTGCAAGGGATTCTTGATTGTAGTTGCAGTGCAATACTATGTCAATTGAATGTTCTTTTTTCACAAATAAGCCTCTGTTGTACTATATGTATTATTTAAGTTAAACAAGCACACTTTATGACACTAAATAAGCACACTTTTAAAATACATTTCATGTAGTATCTAGTGATACTAATTTGGTCATGAATCTTGGTAATCTTTTCTATGAATTCGCTCAAACTTAAAAATGATAGATTTAAGATAAGTCTACAAGCTGATTTATTTCGGGACAGAGGGAATATGTATAAAATATGTGTTTCCCTTTATTCTTTGTCGAAGATCCATTCATATTTTCCTTTTCTTTCTTGGGAGAAAATGCCGTATATGTTTTCTTAGAAAGATTTGCACTGCAACTACTGATTGTGGTAAATAGATTAACTTGCCGGGCACAGAGCACGGTGTTTGGGTGGAGTTGGATACTGAAGTCCAACGCTGAAGTTCTTGGGTGTATTCAACAGCAGGCTATGGCCGGAAAATTGGAAAAGGGGAAAGAGACCGGGTGTATTTTTGTTCCTACAGGAGAAACTGGAAATGACAAAGACAGGAGGAGGGCAGCGATCCATCCCAGTTCTTTTGGGAAAAGTGTTGACTTGGAGCTCAGAGGAGTGGAGCGTTAATTGTTTCAAAAGTTAGTGTTAATGGTAGCCGTATATGGTGGCGTTTTGGTAATATTCTACTTGCTCATTTGGTGTAACTTGTGAATCATTTTCATCACTCTACTAAAGTACTCCCTACGGTGCAGTTCTATAAACTATTCATGAGAATTATGGACTATCAAAACTAGAATTATAGACCATAAAAGGTACTAGGCTCCTGTCGATGACCCATTGCCTCTGTTTGAAGTACTTCCTCCATGCATATTTTGATAGAAAGAAACTGGTTAATAATATTTTTATCTAGCAATATATTGCTAATTGCTATAAATCAAATATTGTCTTACAAATATTCTGATTTTGACTCGTATTTTTCTCTTGAAATACATTGCCAGTTGCTATAAATCAAATATCTGTTTTAAAAATATTTTGAATACGAATCTTTGCTGCAGCTTCTGTATATACTACACCGTACCAAAGAATCATGCATGTTTTTTATTTCCAAATCAGAATAGACCATGCATTGATGAATCAAAGGGGTGTGTTGCTAGGCAACGTACTCCATATGCAACTATGCACAGTTGAATTCCATTGATCACCGCTGCAATTGCTGACCACTGGCGGCCTATGGTGTTGGACGACATTTTTGAAATAGATGCTTGCCATAATGCAAGCCAATCATGTGCTTGGACTAAGGAAACAAAAATAGCTCCTGGAAAAAATAGTTCCAAGTCTTCCCACCCTTCTGGATATATATGGGAAAAAATATCATCGCACAGATGGACTGGACATGGAAGAAATATAATAAAGTCACTGCTATTATTGTTTCACTCTCTGGTCACAAAAGAGCATAGTATAGACAGCCATCAAAACCACTAGTTACTCTCGTGTGAAATTGATATGTGATTTATGTACATGAATAATACGACTCCACTCTAAATCACAAGTCGTTTTGTTCTTTTCTAGGGCGCCTAGCTATGCACCTATATATGTGTGCTATGTTGTCTAGATACTATTATACATGACAAGCCAAAACTCAAACGTATTTGAGTCCATGAAGCTTGAAGGCAAATTCACATTCTTTAGTATAGCTAGCTATAAACCATAGGATGGTATTAATTAGTAAGGAACAAGTAATAGTCTCGTGAAAAGTAATTAATGTCAGGAAATAAAGGTAGTAGCTCGTATGAATTTGGAGGTTGTGAATAATGACCGTGAAAGGGACCGGGTGTGCCAGCTGGCCCTTATATTGATTTTTTGACAGGGAGGATGACCGACGGAAAAACTTGTCAAAAATACAATGCTTGCTTGTATACGAATATTTATTTGTTTTATTTATAAAAAATGAATATTTATTTAAAAAGGGCGCAAAAGCGCAACTATATATGAAATCATACTGGTTATTATATTATATTTCATTAAATTTGGTTGCAAACTTGCAGCTACTACTGCAGGATGCCAGGATGCAGTGCAGGGCACGCCGACGCAGCCTTTTGGTCCGGGGCTGCAAGGCGAGGCACGAGCAGCACAGCACCGCACTGCACTATATATAGTGGTCTGGAGCTGCACCATTCTTTCACAAGCCAAACAAACAAAAGCTTCTCTCCTTTCTTCATCCACACCGGCTGCTCTAGGTAGGTGCGCGCATGAGCGAGCAGGGCAAGCAGAGGCCGGTGACGATGGCCGGCGGGTCGGCGGAAGAGTCGCCGGCGAGCTCGTGCGTGTCGTCGGACGCGGAGGACGAGGCGGTGGTGCAGCAGCAGAAGCCGATGGTGGTGGTGGGGTGCCCGCAGTGCCTCATGTACGTGATGCTGTCCGGGGAGGAGCAGCAGCCCAAGTGCCCGCGGTGCAAGAGCCCCGTGCTGCTGCACTTCCTCCGCGCCGGCGCCGGCGCCGACGACATCAACGGCGGGAAGCTGCCGGCCGGCAATAGCAGGCGCTATTAGCTAGCCAGCTAGCTAGCTAGCTAGCTAGGTCTCGATCGATCTGTCCGTCTAATTTAACCGTGCGCGCTTGTTGTGTGTGTTTTAATTAATCATTAAATTGCTGCCGCCCTTTATTTGTAGTTTATTTCCTTTCTTTGTTTACAATTTCTTTTCTGTTTCTTCTTCATCTTCATTCATATGGTAATTTGCAGCAGTATTGTAGTAGCTATCATGCATGCAAGTAGTGGTGGCTCCAAAAAATCCATGCATATATAGATGGATGGATCTATTTGTAGTAGAAGTTAGATAGCTAGGGAGAATGAAGTGCCATGAGAACGAACTACTAGACATTAGGCACAGCATGCATGTAGGAGAGCCTAACAACTGCAATGCAATGCAAGCCACCATGTTGGGTGCAGTGTGTTGAGTTTATTAGCTTGCTGGTGTCGATGGATGGATGGATGGATCCAATGCAAGAACCGTACGTAGATTGCTTCGTAGCTACTACTACTACCACCTAGCAGTGAAGTGAGAATGAATGAATATTATTAATTAGGTGTTGTGTTGTTGAAAAAGATTGCAATTTTTTTTCTTAGCTGTGTGTGTGTCCTCATGGAGTGAGTATTGACTATTGACATAGGGAGAGGGAATTGAAGGTTGTTCCTTTATACTACTCAGTTTGCATCTTTTCAAGTAAAGGCAGTACACTGCAGATAGAGGAAGGAATTGCTTTCATCAGCCAGCCACCACTTGGACCTGAGGCGAGTACCCTGTGCGCCATTCAATGGGTTGCTACCTTTAATTAAAGATCTCGGTACAGTAGATAGGCTTGTGACGACCAATCAACCTCCAGCTTTGGTGGCTTAATTAATTAACCAGGAGCAGCAAAAGAGAGTTAGCAAAATGGGAGGGGCCGGGCCGGCCGGCCGATGGATCAATATCTTCATGCGTAACTTGTGTGCATCTTTAATTGCTGGCGGGGCAGATGCAGATGCAGACGCACGCATCATGGAACAGCAATATTTAGCGAACTCTTTGTCGCGTGGAATGCACCCATCTAAATTAAGAGATGGAGGGCAGTTGAGAGAGAGAGAGAGAGAGAGAGAGAGAGAGAGAGAGAGAGAGAGAGAGAGAGAGGACTGCAGATCGTGTCCTATCCCCACCTCCACTCCAGTAGCAGTAGGCCAACTTCTTTTTCGTTCGCCCGGCCCTTTTTAATTTGTGCCATGATGTGTGTTTTTCATATTTCCGTCTATAATATACTAGGACGTAAATGTGACAGAACCGTCACCGCAAAAGGCAGCGTTTCTCTGCCTCCCATCGATTTCGAGATGTCGCTGCTGATCTGAAGGCAAGGCCTCAAACATGTTTTTATTATTATTGTTTTAACCTGCTCATCAACTAAAAGGAACTAGCAAGAGGTTTCCTAGTTATGTACTCCCATATATTGATAAAGGAAGATATCGCCAACGCCAATCAATTAGGGGCCGGGGGGTTTTCAACCAAATTAAAACTCCCGCCCGGTAGGTAGAGAGTGGTCTCACACAAAAAAGCGTCCAATAAAGTACATGGCATCGTCAAAGACGTCACAATTCCTGGCCTCAATAAAAAGCAAGTAATACATCTGAAACTCATGATCTTACACTAAGCCGAAGCAAGGCTCATATAGAAGAACCATCTTACACTGAGCCTAGCCATCACTGACCACCTCGTTCCGGATGCCCAACCCTGTAGCTACATATGCGTCGTTGTTGGCCTCCATCGTCATCGGCCCGCCATCTGTACAATAGGAGGAGCTTAGGCAGTTAGTTGTTGTCCACAGATTGGTCTCGATCGGCCCACACATCACCGGGCTGGCCTCCTCCAAGCTCGGAGACCTCTATCATCAGCTACCCTTTATAACCTTAATTTCCGAAACATTTATTTTTACATGCATGACACATAGCGATTCTATAATACTACGTAGCATGATGTGAGCTGTCAGGGTATTTCGGTCTTTACCGTCCCTAGCTAGTGGCTAGCGACTATCGCATTGGACAAAATGTGAAATTATGAAAATACCCTTGGGCTAGTAGCCGCCGATTGAAGTCACACATGCAATGGTGGATTGGACGAGAGCAACAGACAAAATCTTTTTTTTTTTTTTTTCTCAAAATGATACTTTTGGTCCCACACTCTAGTAAACTTGGGCTTGCTCCTTGCATCCCGACCGAAAGCCTCAGTGAAGATGGTACCATATACAAGCATGTTAATTTGGGAAAAATTTTAAACGATGGGAGTGCAGTTAATCTGGGAAGGAGGGAGTAGCGACTATCGCAAACTGGAGATGAAAGTGGGCTAGCCGCCACGAAGTCACACATGCATATGGTGGTTGCCGTGAGCAACAGACAAAATTAAAATCTTTTTGTGGGCTAGCCCGCTTGCATCCCGACCTCAGTGAAGATGTTGTCCATTAGAAAATGAACCGGAATATAAGCAAGGGGGAACAGCAGCTGTGGCCCGTGGACCTTTTGGCCCGGCCGGCCCATAATCGCAAGAGATGAAACAAAGAGGTCAACCGGAACAGTTGACAAAACGAAAGATGAATGAAAAGAGAAGGAAAGGCTGGCCAAAAGACCCAAGATCGAGATGGAGAAAAAGAAAAAGGTGGAGAGATGATTCGGAGCGAAGGGCCGGCGTGGAGTGGAGCCGAGACCTGACGATCGAGTGGCAGTGGGGGCAGCGGCCGGGCAGGGGCATCTCACCTCAGCCGCTGGCCGCTGCGTGGTTCGCACGCACAAATGCGGCAGCGAAAACAAAGGCAAAAGCAACTCAAGTGGTGGCCTTTATTAGCCCACCCAATTTATTTGGCTCGCCGATCGATCGAGGTTCCTGCATTGCACGCGCTTCTCCTCCGTCCTCCGTCCTCCGTCCCCGCCGGACCGGCCGCCATGACGATGGGCTCCGCCGCCGCCTCCGGCACCGTCGTCGGTACGTAGTACCAATCTACTTTGCTTCCCGTTGCATGTATGATGGCATATATATATATGCAGCAGCTAGCTTGCATACCTTGATGCAGTGCCCCGCAACTTCCGGCTGCTGGAGGAGCTGGAGCGCGGCGAGAAGGGCATCGGCGACGGCAGCGTCAGCTACGGCATGGACGACGGCGGCGACGACATCTTCATGCGCTCATGGACCGGGACCATCATAGGCCCGCTCAACGTACGTGCGTGCGTCTCCTATAGCTACTAATTCATCGAATTCCCTATCTATGCATATCACAATCACAAATTATGAATATGACATCATGCAGTGCGTGCACGAGGGTCGCATCTACCAGCTGAAGCTGGTGTGCGACAAGGACTACC
This sequence comes from Chrysopogon serrulatus, assembly GCA_015844335.1. Lineage (NCBI taxonomy): Eukaryota > Viridiplantae > Streptophyta > Magnoliopsida > Poales > Poaceae > Chrysopogon > Chrysopogon serrulatus. Next base: position 49,719 of record JADLZL010005018.1, on the reverse strand, counting down.
CCGACAAGCCGCCGGCCGTGCGGTTCCACTCCCGAATCAACCTCACCTGCGTCCACCCGGACACCGGGGTGGTGGACGCCGGCAGGCTGCCGGCGCTGCGCGAGTGGCGGCGGGAGCACACGATGGAGCACGTGCTGACGCAGCTCAAGAAGGAGATGGCGGCGCCGCACAACCGCAAGCTGCCCCAGCCCCCCGAAGGCACCTTCTTCCTCTTCGATACTATCTCTTCTCCTATCGACGATTCCACCGCCAGTATAGCTAGCTAGCCGCCCGGGCGGCCGGCGGCTCGATCACCGCGTACTGCATGCTACGTGTCAGCAGCTACTCAGAGTTCATGAGGGTTGAGAGCAGAGCACACCCGATGCCTGCCTGCATGCAGTGTGTGATTGATCTCAAGATTCTCAAGACGTGTCTGTCGTCTCATCAATCTCGGATATTAGTATCATTAATTAAAGAAGAGATACTAGTTTTCAGGTTGCATGATGCTGTGCATCAGCTGTAGTATTAATTTTGGATATGTGTCTGTGGTGTCTAGAAGCATGGTGCTTCATTCAGTGCTTTGGGTGGTGGAGTTGAGTTTGGTTGGTGACACGAATGAAGGAACGGAACGGAAAGGAAAGTGCAGGGGGCGTTCATGCACTGCAGCCTCGTCCGGCCCTCTCCCAGCAACAATACAAGGACAGCCAGCCACCAACCGTAGCGCCCGGCGGTCCAGCGATAGTCAAAACAAACTTTGGCCTGTCTGTTATGTTGCCGTTACTCAGCAGCCACGCATGGGGTTGGTTGGGTGGATGGTGATGGCAGGCGGAATTCAGGAACGAGGAGAAGCAGTCAGCAGGCAGGAGCAGGACCTAACCCAAACCAACGAGAAAGTGGATGGAGAGTGGAGTGGAGGGACTACGGAGCAACGTTAACAGCCGACGACGAGTGGACCGAGTCCTCGACTCCCCCGTCTTCGTCTTCGTCTTGTCTTGGGCGTCGTCGTCGACGCGTTGCCGTGTTCCTTCCGGTCGCTCCGGATGGGAAACTCGATCGCAGACCGTGGCCCGCAGCTCAGCAGGAATCGAGTGGAGTGATGATCGAATATGGCTGCATGCCGACCGCGTCGGCCGCGGCCAACAAGTCGAGGTGGCAAGTGCCCACGGCCGGCCCCGCGCTCCACGGTACCACTAGGCACAATTTTCGGCCGCCAGTGCACAGTGTGCCGCAATTGTCTGCTTCTCCTCTGTTTTCCCCTTTCACATATCACCAGTTGTCTCCGCACCAGCGAGCCCCTGCCACTGCCGCTGCCCTCACCATGCCGTCGGCTGTTTTTAGAGCTTGTTTGGTTTACTATCAGTAGATCTAGGCTCGTATATAAGAGCAAGGCTTATATGGAACAGACTGAGCACATACAATGCTATTATATTTGATTGACTGCATCAACTAATCCTGGTTGAAAAGAGATATTATTTAGTTGTCTATCTCAAGATAAGTTGCATTGCACTAAAAGATTATGATCATATTTTTTTTTTATTTTGTACAAATATACTCTTGAAGGTCTTATTTTATCTAATTTTATGTCTTAAATATCTTTAAAATACATTAATACATCATTACTAGAAGAAACAGGAATGGTCGATTTGAATGTGTTCCTAGAGCTTGGCTGCAGGGTGCTCGTTGCATGGCCAGAGTCTGACCGACGCCACGAGCATACAACCAAACACACGGTTGCCCTGCATCCCGCTAGCCTGGTTCGGCCGGATGCAGTAACCAAATAATCCCTTAGTATTTTTTTCCGAGAAAGGACGGGCGGTGGAGAAAGACGAACCGCTGACCGCGCGCTTTGGGCTTGATGGGCGGGGCAATCGGTCCACTTTAAATCCTAGGTTATGTTCGTGAATCCAACAGGTCCAGACTGCCTCAATTTTTCTTTTGAAAAAAAATGTACTTTTCCTCCTAGTGCCCTCGCTTTGAATCCTGGCCGTGGAGACGGGAGAAGAAAGCAGAGCACGAACTGGGTAGTCTGGTGGACGTGCGGGGATGGCCCCCGTGTTGACATCTGGAAGGACTGCGGGTGGAGATAGATGGTGATGGAGCAATTTAATTTACCCGGTTAGGTTAGGTCAATCCCGGAGGCCGCCGGCCGGCAGACTGACAGCAACTGCGAGCGCTACTATGGAGAGTAGTGGGTGTGGACAACGTGGACTTGTGGAGTCTTCCGTGTGCAAAGCGGCGCTAGGCGGCCGGGGAGCGGAACGGCCCGAGGCTCTCTCAGCTCGCGGGAGTATATCGTGTCGTATCGTATCGAAAGAAAAGCCGGCCCGCGCCGCAACCGCAGAACACGCACAAACACAATCCGGGGATGCAAAGCAGGAGACCGCGTCGCCCGCCCGGATGGCGAGAGTAGTGAGTGCCAGCCTGCAGACTGCCGGTGGTCTTGGTCGTCGTTGATCGGTTCCTCTCGCTCACCCTGGGAAGGCACTGCAGCAGGAGCAGAACCCATGCCATGCCGACAGTCAGTGACCGGAACGATCGTCCTTTCCTGGTATGATGCCGGGATTTCCTGGTAGTAAAAAAAAAAAAAAAAGAATCGGAAGGATCCTTTCCAGCCGTCGGCACGTATATAACGCCGCCGCCGGTTCCGGATATGCAACGGCCACCCGCCGCAAGAACACAGGGCGCCATGCATGAACGAACCCTGTTGTTTAGCAATGCACAGAAACAAAATAGCACCTGGACTCCGGGTCTGGTCTGGGTGCATTGGATGGATCATGGATGGATGCACGCATCACTGGATTGCCTTTCATTTGCCTGGGAGATGTGAAATAATAATTTCCTTTTCCTTTCCTCTCTTTTGTGAATTCCTTATATCTATTATATATTGCCTTCCTCCGGAGTACGTGAAAGATCAGAATACAAAATACTACTGTCTCTTGGGTAGGCTAAACAGCTGGATACTCCTATTCTTACCATACATAGCGGGGAGTTTTTTTTTTTTTGTTTTTGTTTCCTTTTTCCGAAAGGAAAGGAAAAAATATTATAAAACACCGCTCGCTGTATATTGACGACGAAACGAAGGATAAGCATGATGCTGACTGTTTATATATATATATATATATATATATATATATATATACCATAGTCGGCCTGCGTTGAACATCATACTACATAGCACGAAGCCAGTCCAGGTGCGTCCAACAAAAACAAATCACACTTGCTTGGCATACATGCTCATAAAAAGAAAAGAAAATGGCGCGGCCTGGACCCAAGAGGGAGGATGCGGTTCCTTCATCCTGGTGGCTGGTGGTCCGGTCAGTCAATCTGGACGGACGCGCCAGCCCAATAATTAACAAAAATTTCCATTTTCACCCCACACCGCACGCCATAAACGCGTGCAGCCTAGACACCGTCGATCCCTCATTGCCGCACGGATCTCCACGCGCCGCCGGCTTCCTCCTCCCGTTCCTCGCACCCTCCTTCGGGGCCCCGTTCAAACCCTATAAAACCCCACCTGCCCTGACCACCATGACACCCCCACCACCGCTCCAGAGCCTCCGCGCCTCAAGCAGATCGACCGAACCACCAGAATTCCGAATTGTCCGGCCGTCGTGGAAAAATCCAGTAATCGAGTTCTTTCGACTCAGTCATCCAATTCCCGATCGGATCGGATCCACAAGTAATTAATCAAGCGACGCCGACGACATGCCTTCAGTCGAGGTCGCCGGCGCCGTCGGGTGGAGGCCCAAGCAGCTCCATCAGCAGTACCAGCAGAAACACCACCATCAATACCAGCACCACTACATCCAGCCGCAGCAGCAGCCTCCGCCGCATCCCCAACCCCACCCCCACCCGCCGCCGCCGCAGAAACCGCTGGAGATCCGCGAGGTGTGGGCGGACAACGTGGACCGCGAGTTCAAGCTCATCCGCGCCGCCATCGAGCGCTTCCCCTACGTCTCCATGGACACGGAGTTCCCGGGCGTCATCCACCACCCGCCCGCCACCGTCCACCACGCCACGCTCACCGCGCCGCAGCGCTACGCGCTCCTCAAGTCCAACGTCGACGCGCTGCACCTCATCCAGGTGGGGCTCGCCTTCGCCGCGTCCCCGTCCTCCCCGCCGGCCCTCGCCTTCCAGATCAACCTCCGCGAGTTCGACCCGCGCGTGCACCGCCACGCGCCGGACTCGGTCCGCCTCCTCGCCAGCAGCGGCGTCGACCTCGCCGCGCACCGCGCCAGGGGCGTGTCGGCGCGCGCCTTCGCCGCGCTGCTCATGTCGTCGGGGCTCGTCTGCAACCCCGACGTGGCGTGGGTCACCTTCGCCTCCGCATACGACTTCGCCTACCTCGTCAAGGTGCTCATGGGCCGGAAGCTGCCCAAGGCGCTCCCGGAGTTCCTGCGATACGTCAGGGTCTACTTCGGCGCCAACGTGTACGACGTCAAGCACATGGCCAGGGTCGCCTGCGCGTCCTACGGCGAGGTCGCGCTGCTCGGCGGGCTCGAGCGCGTCGCTGGTGCGCTCCGGGTGCGCCGCGCCGCCGGAAGGGGGCACCAGGCCGCGTCCGACAGCGTGCTCACCTGGGACACCTTCCGGGAGATGGCTAGGTTGTACTTTCCCAAGGAAGGCAGCCTGAACGCGTGCGCCGGCGTTCTCTACGGCCTCGAGCTCCACGACGGCGCCGACGCCGGCGAGAAGGCCACCAAGCAGGCCGCGTACGCGCTGATGAGATGATAATAACTTGCCCATTCATGTTCTTCATTCATGTACAGCACAGCGCCTCCCAAACTGAATTTTGGGGGAAATAACAAAGAAATACAATGGTTCTTTGATTGGTTAAATTCTTTCTTGGTTGGATCGTCCGGTTTGTTTGAATGGATCCTCTGTTCCGGCGCATCAAGTTCGTTCGAAATTTGAAAATATTCTGTGATCGCCGACACAGTTACTACACAGTGACCCCCGTCCGACCAACAACCACTCTGCTGAGTAGTTGGAGGTTTGAATTTGAATTTGAACGCACGCGCACCCACGCGTTCCATTTGGATTCCACTAGCTTATGACGACGACTGTTCCAAACAAACAAACTACTAGTAGTTCCGAGCTGAAGTGCGTACGACGACGACTGACGAGGAGCGAGCAGCAGACTCGTCAACGCACGCACGGAAGCCGCCCGCCTTGTCTGTCTCTTGTGTTGATGGTGAGTGGCGACCATGATCGAATCCATCTGAACGAACAAGGAAGAGGAGGACAGTGGCCGGCCAGCCAGCAGGGCAGGGACAATGCATTCTGTGCACTACTACCAGATGGAATTACACGACTCTGTCTGCGACTGCGATCGACGAGCTCACACACATCCGTTGGTTTGTCTTGCTTCGGTCAACATAGAATTGGTTGTTCTGATTATTATTCACCGTTTCTGCTTAGACACAGACAGCGAGAGCTCGGCAGTCACCAAGCACCACGTAAAGAGTAACTAACGCAATTATTATTTATTTATTATATTATTTGGTCGCCAATCCGCCACTTTGCCAAGCATTCCAGGAAACAGGCCAGGTCAACCAACTCTGCATTGGTTTAGTAATCATTTAAGTATACGCAATTATCCAAATAAACCTAGTAGTAGTGTTTCGAAACTGCTGGACTGTTTTTGTTTCTGTTCGCGATGATGATTGTTCAGCCGCAGCAGCCGCTATTTTATTCCGAGCAAAATGGTCCTGCTACAATTTTTTATTAGACTAATTTAGTTCAAAAGATAATTTTATATATTGGAACACTGGCATGTTCGGCCGTTAACCAACAAAAAATTAATAAAAACAATAAGAAACACCGCTCTTCTTCTGTGATACTCCCCCGTCACTCCATTCTAGAAACAATGTTTGTGATAATCTGAGAAAGAATGGTGCTAGATCAAACAATCTACAATTTGACTGATATAGGGTATACATAACGGAAGACTGCCATGTTGGGCCGTTGAATTGGCTGAGGTGGCAGTTGACAGTGGCGTGGCAGTCAGTCATTCGATTAACATGCTGACTGGATAGGAATTTGGACTTGCGCTGACTTCGGTCAAAGGAGGATCTCGGCTGCATATCACGCTCACGGATCCGATCGTTCCTCCTGGGCATCCTAACGAACGAACGACCTAGCCCGGCAGTCGGTGGCTCTAGTTCTAGTCATACATATCGTGATACTGTTTCTTACAAATCTAGTTGAATTTAAAATAAGTTTAATTTTGAATAGATCTAGAATCGCTGGAACACGATTAATTTTTGAGCTAAGGTCAACATGGGTGCCGGTTGAAACTATTGTTATGTTGTTATTATAAGGATACACCTTGATTGAACAAGATCAGTTGATTATATAATACGTGCGTGATACTGTACATTATATCGGGTCAACAGCAGCATACATACTTCTCTGCACGTCGAAAGCCTGAGTCGATTTGTCGTCTCCTTTGTTTTCTGCTACCAGTTTAAGGGCATGTTTAATACATGGCTAACTGAGCTAAAAATTAGTTTAAATTGGCTGTTGTTGGCTAGTAAGACAAACTTAGTGTAAAAAAAAAAATCAAATGTCTCATAAATTGAGATTGGAGGAAGTTAATTGGCTAATAACTCGATGAAGGCTGGGTTAAAAAAATTAGTCTCTCTATTAGTCCTCCTGTTTGAATACAAACTAATTTTGACTAATTTTTAGCTATCTACTCCAGTGGTTAGGCCTTGTATCTAGACATGGCCCTAGATACTGGTTGTGCTGACCGACACGGCAACACCAATCGCAGCATTCCTGCCGTGTTTGCTAAAGTGCGCACCAAATAATGGGCATCGAGATGATTGAGGCGTACTAGTAGTAGTACATATCTTCGAATTTTGAGAATCATGGGGGATGACATGGCAAATGCAATTCCCTGTTCAAATGAAATTTGACTTCTCCTTCCTTTCTGGTATGGGTCGTAGGAAAGCAACCATGCGTCTATGCCACGAATGAGGCACCAAGCAAGGCTGAAACCTTTTTTTTTTAGATAAAGGATAGTATTTCATACCCGGCTTCATCTACCAACAGGTAGAATCAGGTCAAATTATTACAACAGAGAAAACTAAAATAAAAGAAACCGACGGAGGAAAAAAAATACTATCTCCGTCCCTGAATACTGGAACTCCTAGAATCCGTGCCAGTCAAACTTTTTTAACTTTGACCAACTTTACAGAAAAAAGTATCAATATCTATGACATAAAATGAGCATCTTATGAAAATACATCGTATGATAAATCTAATGGTACCAATTTGGTACCATACATCTTAGTATTTTTTTCTAGAAATTTGGTCAAAGTTTAAAAATTTTGACTTAAGACAATTCTAGAAGTTGCAGTATTCAGGGACAGAGGGAGTATCCCAACAAAGAACTCTAGTAGTCCTAAGCGACAAATGACTTACTCCATGATGTCGACTCCACAAGAGCATGACCACCAACGTCGAGACAATGCCGCCACACACGTCTATCAGACCTAATAAGGGTACTGAAAGATCATTGGACACCGACCACCTTGAAGACATTGGATGTTGTATTCTGGCAACAGCACGAAGCACCTGGTGTATATGCAATGGATTCACCATCTCATCGATGGCACCAAAGCCGACAACCCAAGGAATCTTCCAAGAGCGACGTCTCCAACGAGAAAATGACATTCGCAAACGCCATCATCGCCCCGCCAGAGAACTGAACATGGGTTTACACCCAGGAAGATCCGCGAAAGACAACGCCTCCAGCAAGGAAAGTGGCGCCCACAGGCGTCACCGCCGTCGAAACATGGTATTACCGCCATTTCCCACCAATTGCCGAACTGTTACACCATTGATTGCCACCTTGAAAGGTCCTAAATGGCTAGAGGGGGGGTGAATAGCCTAATTAAAATTTCCACAAAGCACTAAACAAATCGGTTAGTATAACAAATGGCGAATGCAAGTGTTGCGCTAGCCTAGTGGGGGTTGCAAGCCAACCTAATCAATTCTAGCAAACCTATACACTATGCACACTAAGAATAGGGTCCTTAGCAATTCAACTATGCTACACAACCTAATACACTACTTTGCATAAGAGTAATCGCTAGGAAGGAAATCGAGTGTGCAAACCGTGCCTTCGGGATGATGACCAATCACCGTCTTGTCAGTATGATGAAACCCGAAGAGATGATCCAATATAGAAATCCAAGTTGATCTCGAAGGATCAAAAACACCGAGGGACACAAGATTTTTATCCCGAGGTTCACGTGCTTGCCGGCACGCTACTCCCCGTCGTGTCGACCACACACTCGTAGTTCGGTGGCTAATTGGCGTCACAAGCCAAGCCCTCACCGGGCGCCACAAGAACTCACACAAAGTGAGGGTAACTCAATGACACGAGATTCCACTAAGGATTTCTTTCGCGATCTCCCGCGGGGTGGGATCAACACCCCTCACAATCACCTCCGGAGTGGCCAAGAACAATCTTCAACCTTGCTCAACTCCGGCTCGCTGCTCCAACCGTCTAGGTGACGGCAATCACCAAGAGTAATAAGCTCAATCGCAGCAAGAACGCTCACTAGTGCCACTAGATGCTCAATCACAAGGCAAATGCACTAGAAGCTCTCCCAATCACTCTCTAGATCAATCAAGATGAATGCAAAATGTGGGAGGAGGTTTGCTTAGCTCTAGAGGATGTCAAATATGTCAAAAATGCCAAGAGAGACTCCCTAGAGCCGGCCAATTCACTTATATAGGCGCCCACAAACTCACATAGCCGTTGCTCACAAAATCAACATTCTGCGCACTGACCGGACGCGCGAAATAGCCTGACCGGACGCGTCCGGTCGCAGCGTCCGGTCCAACATTAAGGGCCACGTGTACTAGCCGTTTGAATTCTACACTTCGCGCCCAACGTCTGAGAACCTCGCTTTCGTCTTGCAGACAGCATCCACCGGACGCGTCCGCTACAACCACCGGACGCCCAGACACCAGAGTCCGGTCGTTACCCAGAGAGCTCCAGAAACGCATTTTCTTGACCGGACGCGTTGTTGGTATTTTTAACTGCACTCCATTAAATAAGTTTTAAGTAGGATTATCCGCAAGCGCACAGATATCATACCAGTGTCACATTTTACCCGGAGGTTTTAAATATCGTATCCACGGGGAACAGGCTGTGATGATGACAACGTCTATAGACTTAACCCTACAATTAGGCTAGATCATATCAAGAAAAAAAGGAAATAGCTAATGTACTCTAGTTCGACTCCGGTAAACTTTATATAATATCGTCTTATCGGACAAGTGACTGAATAGGAGAAGAAAAAGAGTAATCTTCCTACCGGACACCTATAAGTCTATCGGTCCTATCAACGGAAGTGGACTACAGAGGATTCAACGTAGCTATAAAGTCACCTACGCGAGCTACCACTATCCGGCTGATCAGGGGACATTCACAAGTAAATCTAGCCTAGGCACCACGCCTACACTACGAAATACTACTTCAACCAAGTAATGACCAAGATCAAAGCCCTCAATATGAGATGTGAACCAAAGAATGAATAAGAACAAGTTGCTTACTTAAATCGGAATGGTAAATACAAAAGTACCTCAGAACGCAGCTCCGGGCGAGGGAGCTGAATCCAGAAGAATACAGCCACGAAGAAGCGCCGACATGCCGGAACTCCTCCAGAATCTCTACTCCTCTACTCAATCTCTCTAATCTCTAAACAAGACTAGATCTAGAAGAACTAGTCTCTCCTAATTGCTACATCTAGATGTACTAGATCTAGATGAACTAGAACTAGATCAACTAGAGGGACCCTAACCCTAATTATGTAGAGAATATGAAGCACCGGGGTGTAGAATGCCTCTAGGAGGGGCCTTGGGGCGTCATTATATAGGCCGAGGTGGAGTAGGAGGCAAGGAACCACCACGTCAGCGATCCGCGTCTCCATCTTGTGTGCACCGTCGGATCAAACCGACCTAAAATCGACGTAGGGATGCTTTGATTGGCTTCCAAGGAACCGTGGGAGGAAGACTCCGGAAGGTGGCGGCCATCGGTGGAATTAGAGGCGCCGACAGGGCCCTGTGGTGGGGCCGGCCGGCCCCACCTGGCTCCTCTCGCGGGCCCCGCCGCTTCGGATGTCTTCTAGACCCTTCCCGAACTTTGTTGGCGGTGTAGTTGCGTCGCGGTTAAGTTTCGTGTGGTAAATTTGCACTTAAATCCATCTTTTTGTCTTTTACTCGAAAATTCCCCGGAAATTTCACAAATCACCAAAACTTCGTGGAAATTGTCGGTTAAAAAACCCTAGACTAGTGTGTTTTTATGTTCTCCTTTGGGTTTAAAGTGCTAGTTAAAGTTGGCGCTAAGGAGTGTCAACACGCGTCCGGCTGCCCCTTGACCGGACGCGCCGGCCGTCCGGTCCTCACCGTGCACAGCTCGGCCACAACAAATAAGACTTGACCGGGCCGCGGCATCGGATCGTCCGGCCGCCCGGCGTCCGGTCACTCCTGAAAACCGACGGACGCCCGGCACTTGGCGGGACGGCGTCCGGTCCCCTCGCCAGACAGCGTCCGGTCACTACTAAGTGACTGCACTTCGTTCGAAAACCTCCGAGTCCCGCCTCGCAAGCTTCGGCGGGAGGGTTCCACACCCAAATACCATCACCTCTTGCTCCCGTGTGCCAACACAAAAGTGTCTCTCCACTTGTGCACGTGTGTTAGCATTTTCAAATAGATTTTTGCAAGAGTTAGCAAGCACACTAGGTCCCTAATGCATATGCAAAGTCATTGCTCACCTAGTGGCATTTAGATAACCGATATTGCGCGACATCGCCCCTCTTAATAGTACGGTTATCAATTCTAAACCCGGCCATCAACTCCTCTACTCGCCTATGGCCGGCAAAATAGAAATGCCCTAACATATACCTTTGCCTCTAGCATTCCATCTTGCTCCTCATCTTCCTTCATCTCCAAGTGTGGTACTTGATCGCTTGTGGTCATCTCCATCATCTTGATCACCACTCCACCACTTGGCTTGGACCTTCCCTTTCTCTAATGCTACACACTTAGCAATAGGGTTAGTCCTAGGTTTCATCAATTAGCCAAAACCAAACTAGGGCTTTCACACCTCCATCTTGATCTGGCTGTCGTCGTACACGCCTAGGCCGGGCCGCCACCGTTGCACAAGTAAGGCCGCCCGATGCCCAAGCACGCGACGGCTCAGGCTTCACCGCCCTTCGGCGGCGGCGGGCGAGACGCCCGGCCGTCGCTAGCGGGAGGCCGATCACGATTTTTTGCAGACTCCACCGGATCAGGTCACGAAGGGGCCAAATCGGACGAGCCGCAAACGGATCCGCCGCCCACACAGCAAAAGCGCCATCGCCCGCCGCCCGGCCGCCTCCCTCCGTCGCGCCCCGGGAGACAAGGCGTCGCCGAGGCAAGGCCCCGCCGCCACCATCATCGTTTGCCGCTCAGGCCTCCCGGTGGCGCACTCCGGCAGCGGCGAGGTGGAGAGAAAGGGATGTGGGGAGGTTGCGGCGGCGGTTAGGGTTTCGCCCCGAGCTACCCGCGTCAGCAAGGCTGAAAGCTACCTTCCTTTCTGGTATGGTATCGTGCATGCGGATGATTCTCTCTCAACTCTGTCTTTGAAGCCTGAAGGCCGCTGAACCTCACTTGATGTTGCAACTGTCTTGTCCTGTCCTGCGTGAAAAGAGGCCAAGTCACCAACTGACAGACACTTGTACACGATCCAAGAGCTCCGATCAATCGCCGCCCTGCTGAACAGAACAGAACGATTCCGCTCCATGGGACGCGGATATGTCACCATCATCTGCATCTGATTAGACTGACACAATGGAATAAAGCTGAGCCTAATCTTCCTTCAATCGCCATGGCTGGCTGCATATAGGAGTACCCAGACAACGTCTGCTGTCACCGATCGATGGATCGTCTCCGTTGAAGGCACATTAGTAGGAGTATATGTTTGATTGATTCATTGGTACTATTATACGTAAGTACTGTGCAAGAGAAAACAATACCTTAAAGGCGTATTGCAACTGCAAGCCTCGAATTATGAAGAGGATGGATGGGTCGAAAGCGACCAGCTTGCTCCAAGGGCGTTGCACCTGTCGCGTGCATTTTCAGAGTTCTTGGCTGGCTGGTTCCCTGGCTGCCCAATTCTTTCTGCTTTAGTTTCTGTTGTTAGGCTACAGGCTTCCGTTTCCCTCTATTTTATCACGAGTGAGTTAACTTACAGTACCTGCTGCTGATGATGATTCATGATTGACGAGGAAGCAAAGGAGGGAGGGCGAGCACTCCGCCATCAAATTCACACGCACGCACGGCAATCGGCAACCACCACCACCACCACCACCCATCATAAGAAAAGCAAGCAGACTTGGGTTTCGTTGGGCGCGCGCGGTCGCTCTCTCTATCCTGTGTCTCCCAACCGATGGGACCGCCCTCATCCTCGAGGGTCCCTTGCTCCTTCTTTTCCCGAAATCCTCGTCTTCAGGACGCTTGGACGATTTGTCCCCTGCCCTGCTGCACCCTGATTTCAGTCCCTTGAACTGAGTTCACAATTGTTGCATCCTCCCTCCTCCTCAGCCTTCTTAGATTTTTAGTTTTTTCCCCTTAACACTCCCCCTCACCTCATCCTCCTCATTAGGGCAGTTTCATTTGGCGGAGTTCAAAGGGGTTTCATTCTCACACGAGTAAATTTGCTGAGTTGGTATGTTAATTATGGAGATAGAAATATAGAGTTCCATAGATTTTTTATCTTGATGAAACTCATTGTCACGGTTACCAACATAAAAACTGATGTGCCAACTTTAGTAACTGTAGGATTAAACTTTTATTAAGACTGGCCTTACGGTAATAGGGCTGGCTCTAGACAGGCAGGAGGGGCGACTGTGTAGGGACCCATGAGACCGAAGAAAGCACAAAAACGAAAAGCCTTGCAGTCAACCTGCAATTTGGATAGTGAAAAATCAAGACTCACATGACGGACGGAGTCGGTCCTCTCTACACAATTTTGCATCTGCCAGTGCTCAGTGGTTCCTTCGATGATCACAGATTTCTAGACATTAGACTAGATATAGCCTCTATTCTCCAAGTCTATAGCCGTAACAAAATTTCCAACTACATCTTATGGCTTCTCCAATGGTCATTTTAGAGCTAGCCGAATCAATTCTTTAATTTAATTACTAAATGCAAAAAAACAAGAGACTGGCATGAACTTCAAAAGATAGTCTCACATATTTTACAATGCATCCCTCATGTAACACAATCTTCAACGCTGCTTGCTGCAGTCTCTCATCTATATTTAGAGCTAGTGACAACTCATACTATTTAAGACATCCTTATATTCTGGTAGATGTACAGCAAAAACATCTTTGTTATTTTTTGTCTTGCTAGTCGCGTACCCCCTCCATTTCTTTTTAATCTTTATATCTCAAGTCAAACATTACTATTTGACCATTTTTTTTAAAAAAAAGTTACAATTTCACAACATATGAATTATATATTATGAAAGTATTTCTTACAATGGATCTAGAAACATAAATCTTATATGCCTTCAACCCATATTTGAAAAAAAAAAAAAATCAATAGTCCAAGATACAACTGTTTAATAACTTATGATAAAGTTAATATGACATGTAAAAAAATAGAGGGACTGCATAATACTCCACAACTGATATGGTCAGGAATACATTATACTATACACAACTAATATAGTGGATCAATTCAAGAACTAATGTAAGGAATCAATCGGTGCAGCTTTAACTCACAAACATTCTGCTCAGCTCTGCTATCCACCTATTGAAACTGCAAGTTCAAAAACAACTGGAAGTGAAACCTCACCACATATCATGGTTCACATCACACCCCTTTGTTCCACTATTCTGTAAGCCAAGCTACTAAACTAACAATGCTTTGCTGCTCAATGTCAAGAAGCTTCTGACAGAAATATAGTATCTTCCAACATAGCAACACTGTCAGTCGGTGTTATTATCCATATGCAATGACAATTGCTTTTTTACATGCAGCTAACAGCGCATCTGATGTCATCAACTGCTAAGGCCAGTTGCATAACTCACTTATGGATCACATATAGTTCAAGTTCCCTTCACCATCGACGAACTTCAGTTCCAAGGCATGGAAGTGTATCAAAGCAGGCCTCAGTAACTGAGGAAAAGTTTCAACACGATGAATTCATTACATAATGCAAAGGTGTGGACAAAGAACGATCGACATCCTTTTGGTTTCCATTTGTTTTTTTAAGAAACAATCATCCACTACCATCATAACTTGTATGCCATCGCACAGATTGTCAAACAATTACTTGTGAGAAAGTGACCATGTGTGCCCATATTAGTTGCAAGCCTGTGCATATGTTCTTCAACATCAACACTAGTGGCACTGCAATCAAATACAGATTTTAGGGCCCACAGCAGTTGATAAGAAGAGAAAGGAAAATGGAAAAGTCAAAAGAGCATTGTGATAGCATACATACTTGATGCACTCAACGAGGATACCAAACTTAGGTTGATGGAAACAACGAGCCTGGCAAAAATAAGACAGTAACTTTCAAATATTTAGCAGCATATATAAAATAATAAAGAGCAAAATAATGGTGGTCAGCCAATAAATACTGACCACCACAAGCCTCCTTTGCTCTCCTATTGACAGAACATGTCCCCGGTTTGTTGTAGAATCCCATCATTCTCTTTCTAGCCCAACATTCTCTGGAATTTTCTTCAGGTGAGATCATCCAGAACGACAAAAGCACTAGATTTGTTACCTATGACTATAATACCATAGTTACTGTCACCAGGACACGCAATAAAAATAATTTTTACTTCCTTTCAACTGGTATGCTCCTAACTAATCATGCAAGGTTTAAACTTCAAACATCAAGGTTTTTACTAATATATATACAATAGACAGCTATTTCAAAAATTGAGTATGTCTACCAGCTCCAGCTTATTTGCTTCCTCCCATGAGAGGGTATGATCTCATCCTGCTGAGTACCAACTACCAAGGCAGGTAAATGGAACTGAGGAACATGAAACATCCCTTCTGAGGGCTTTGTAACTCTCCCAGAGAAGGTGGATTCACAGATATCCAAGCAACAAGATAACTCTTTCCACTAACATTAGGACCTTGAGTAATAAAAGAAAAAAATGAACCATGCTAATATAAATTCACTGCTGAGCAGAAGACTGAAAAAAAAAAGGTTGCCAGCAAAAGACTGCATACCAGTCAGGAGAAGCCTTTTCCCTTGTACCATATTGCATTGCATGAGAGTTCGCTAGCCAAAAACCTATAACTTCTGCGATTGTGTTACAATGTCCAATGCATGAAATGAAATAACTTCTGACAATGATTGGTGGCGTTGGAAGACACCACAGTATCTGGGGAGACATCTATTTTAAAATTCAGATTTTTTACAGTATCTGGGGAGATATCTATTTTAAAATTCAGATTTTTTAATAACAAAAAGTAACTGAAGGCCATCATCAGCTGAGTGAGAAACTGAGAACATTACGAACACAAAATTTTCAATTGAAGCCACTATTCAATTGTCAAGGTATAAACTCAAAGATCTCATTAATCCAACCAGAGAGTTCAAGGAACTTATGTAACTCAAGAATGCTGTTGAGAGCTACGAAATCTGTGGCACCAGTGAAGCCAACAACTGCAGAGCAAGTGCCAGCTCTCCTAATGCACGAACCAAAGGAAAAACACATTTCAGGATGCTTATAGATGAAAAATAATTTTTTTGGAAAAATGTGAAGAGTTCTGAAGATAAGTAACCTTGATTTGAGGTCAAACTTGTGTCTCCCTTGTGCTCCAGAGCATATAAAAAGATAAAAGGATAAGTCACCAAAGAAGGTCAACTAGCAGTTTTACCATTCCAGTAACAAAGCCAGCGAGGTCAGTGGTCGACTTGTCTACATCAAGTGTTAATCTATGGTCTGCATCGATACTTATACCCGACAGGCTGAATACCTGAAAATATATACCAGGGTAACTTAACTACTGTCAAAACCGACAGTATTACCTCCGCGCAAATATGCAATCTTATTCTCAAAGCCAGATCCCCAAGCACAAGGCAAAGCAAGGCATGGACCCACATTTATGAAAAGCACTGAAATATCTGACCAAAACTTTTACAGAAAATACTGTGTTCTTGTTTGAGAATGTCCACTGTTAACATTAGAGGGAAACAACAGCAAGGTTATCTTTGCTTCCCAAGGCTTGTTACTTCTTCGTTCTTCCTGTCCATCTGAACCCTACCACAATTGCCACCTTTTGCAACTACCGACTATTGATGCCAAGAATTTCTGTCACTACATAATCAATGAGTGGTTCTGCACAAATGACACATCTGAAGATGCACTACTTCAGACCCAGCCTATCTTAACCTCCTGAAGCTGCCTTTTCGAAACCTGTGCAGCTCCAAAACAATCCCTGGACGTGTATTTGAGTTATTTTATTCCAAAATCACTTTGCTCCTTTTTCTTTGCAATCAAGCTTCAACCTTGACGCCAAGTCATCCATGATGGCATATATCTCCTGATTCTCAGGTTGCCTCTCCCTGATTTTAAATTCATCGACAATCTCATTTAAGTTCACCAGACGATGTCCAGGCCTGAACCTCTCATCTCTCTCTTTCATGATAGCCTTCACCCTGTGAACTTCTTCCCATCTACCGACAGCAGCGTACACACTGCAAAGCAGTGCATAGTGAGCATTGTTGCTTGGTTCAAGCTCAATCAACCTAAGAGCTATCCGTTCCCCAAGTCTGCAATCCTTCTGGAACCGACACAGCCCAAGCAAACCACCCAATGCTCGTGCCTTCAGATCCTCTGGAATACTCTGTAAGAGGCCCTCGGCTTCTTCCAGAAGCCCAATACTCCCATACAGATTGGCCATGCACCAGTAGTGCGCAAATGTCGGCTTGAGGTTGTACACGGTGCTCATCTGCTCAAAATATGCCCTTCCATCCTCCAAGAGGCCTAAACGGGCACAGGCGCAGAGAACACCAATGAAAGTGACTCCATCTGGCTGCACATTCCCTGAAAAGGCAGCGCAGGAGTTAGATACATAAATAAAGTTCATAAATCCAAATGTAGCAATATGTTGCTTTCTGAAGATCTAATCTTGGAAATCTGAACCCACCTGGTGTGACCATATGCTGGAACAATTTGATCCCATCATCAGGTTCACCATACACACAGTGCCCTATGATCATCGCGTTCCAGCATACCAGGTTCCTCACTCTGAGCCGATCAAACAACTTCCTTGCAATCCCCAGACCTCCGGCACTTGCCATACATATCAATCAATGCAGTCCAACCCAAGAGGTTATCATCCTCAAAATGGCGCAGGAACACACAGTGCACCTCCCTCCCAGCCCCTAGCCTCCCCAGCCTAGCACACGCCGTGGCTGCCCCGACCATGGCTGTTGCCGTCGCCCTCACTCCTTCCTCTGCCATCCACCGGACCACCTCAAGTGCCTGTTCAGGCCGCTTTACCTTGACGTACCCATTAATCATGATGTTCCATGACACCGCATTTCTCAGGTGCATTCCCTCGAACAGCTGGCGTGCGGCATCAATTCCACCTGGTGTGCCAGCTAAGGCCGTCATCAGGGTGTTGCAGGACACGATGTCCCTGAATGGCATTTCGTCGAACAGGTAGCGGGCAGACGAGAGGCCGCCGGCAGTGGCATAGAAGTGGAGGAGGGCGTTGGCGGCGTGGGGCAGCGGCGAGAAGAGGAGGCCGCGGCGGAGGAGCTGCCCATGGAGGGCGAGCGCAGAGCGGAGGTGGAGCCGCGGGGAGGCGGCAGAGGCCGCAGCGGAGAGGAGAGGCGGGAAGGAGAATTCGTCGGGGAAGAGCGGTTGGTGGGAGCGGAGGAGGGCCTTGAAGAGGGAGAGGAGGGCGGACAAGGGGATGCGAGTGCCTAGGGCGCGGAGTGCAAGGTCGAGGGAGAAGACCGGCACGGGAGGAGGTAAGTGGCGGAGGAGGCGGAGGATGTGGGCGGGCGGCGAGGCGGCGGAGCAGGCAGAGGCGGCGAGGAGGAGACCGGAGCGGACGGGGTGGCCGAGGAGGAGGCCACGGCGGAGGAGGAAGGCATGTGCGCAGAGAACGGAGGAGTGGGTGCGGAGGGCGGTGCGGAGGAAGCTTAGGTCGTAGAAGATGGTGCCGCCGCCGCCGGCTGAATGGGGAGAGGTGGAGGTGGCCGCCATCAGTGGAGGAGGACACGGGGCGGCGGCGGCGCCATGGGGTTTAGGCGTCTCAAGGATTTTGTCTCGCTGACCATTGGGCCCCCGATGCAGGGTGGGTTCTCTCTCACCTCTGGATCTGCCAGTGCCACCGTTGGGATCTGACTTTACAAAATCCCAAGACCAAAAATCCAAAAATTCGGACAAAACACCACTTCCGTCCCATTTTTTCGACTTCAACACCACTAATTAAATCAATCAATATTTTTAAAAAAAAAATGGCAATGATCATTCTTGACCTTTACCTATACCACAAAATACCCCTTTCGCTTCGTAGCCAAAAAAGATCTCTGAGGTTTTGCTTCGTAAAGTTCCTAAGACACAGAAACTAAACAGTAGCGTTATTCATCATCTTAGATACTCATTATGCTTGTAAGTATGAATTCCATTGTTAGATATCCATCATATTAGAATTGCATTTTCTAAAATTTATCTTTTCACAGGCACATCCAATCTTTTCCGGATTGTTACCAAGTCCCAATGTCTGCGTTTCAAAAAAAAAAAAGTCCCAATGTCTGCAAGTTAGAAGAAAAAGAAATAAAATATGATATTTATCAACGAGAAATTTTTATTATATTGCGGACTTTGTTACATTCTAGAACGTAAATAAAAAATAGTTTATTCCTTTTTACAACAAAAAACAAAATACACTTATTCAAGACTCATTTGATATCGATAGTAAAACCCGACACTGTTCATCGGCCCGTTACTGCTATTACTCAAATATTTCCCTACTAGTATACTCAAATATTACGTGTGACATAGCTAGGGAATTACATGTGCAAATACTGGTATTTGTGTGATTGGTTACATACAAGAACATATACATAATACATCTTAAATATATCACACTCTTTCTGTCTTAAAATAGCTGAGACTCTAGCCATGAATCTAGATAATATTTATCCAGATTTATATCTAAAGAGAATTTTTACGGTACTCGGGTGGCGTTAAAATTTTTTTTTGGCAGTCTTTAATATATCTAAAGTGAAGGCCAAAGCTAACTCCTCTATCTCGAAATAGCAACAATCTTGAATGAGATAGAGAAGTTAGCTTCGGCCTTCACTTCCTTTGAGATGATTCATGTAAGATGGGAGGCAAACTTTGTAGCGCATTCTTGTGCCCATTTTGCATCTTCTTCTCTAGACTCTCATATTTGGTTTTTCCCTCCTAGCTTCCTACAACACTGCTTGCAGAATGATTGTAATGAACTCCGTTGAGTAAGAAAGCTTTTGTTTCAAAAAAAAATTACAATTCTAATTAAGGACATATTAGTACTTTTTTATCATACAAATTCTCAGCTTCCTAACCCAAATTCACGAAGGCGCGAACTGCTCCTTCTTGAGATCTACATTGCCTCCTCCGATCGGTGCCCGCCTCACCTTCATTCGCGTCGGCGCGCCCTCGCTGCCAGGGCATGTCTCCCTAGGGTAGCAACCGCCTCGCCGCCTCTCTATGTCGGCGCCAATCACATCGACGCCGCTGTGACCACCACCACGCGCTTCCTAGGGTGTAGGGTCGCCACCGCCACTCCCACTTGAGCCCGCCCGTCCCGTAAATATCATCACTGTCCTCGGGGTCGTCTTCTTGACTAATTTGCTCGCCCATCACGGCACTTGGGACTTAGGGCTGCTCCAAATTGGTAGCTGCGGTGGAGGGGGCGAGGGAGGAGTGGTGGATTTCGCCATCGCCGGCCTCCCTGGGTTCACCATCTTCCCAAGGCTGCTTGCAGCAGCTCGCCCGCCTAGCACGGCTAGGTAAAAGCTTGAAAGAATTATTAATTCGATGGATCTTAGATTCCTAGCTTTAAATTTTATTAGGCTGTAAGTGAATCATCTAACTAGATGTAGTGAGTTGTGGAAAATTCAGTAGAGAATGGACAAATCCTTATGATTCTGATCAGGTCAATCTCATCCTGCATATTATCGGTACTGGTACATTTTATGTTACTGCTATGTGCTATCGCTGCAATTTGAGGAGGTGACACAGAACATTCGGATAAGAGATGAAACGAGAAGCAGCTCGAGTTCTTCGTTTGATTCAGCGAAGCAGATTCCTTTTCTTTTATAGAGAAGCAGCCCTTTGTTTAATCGAGAAAAGCCGCTCCTAAAATATCAAAATACTATTATACCCTCTAAATTTAATTACAGATCAGTTTTGGGCCCATATATTTTTTTCCGGCCCACAACTTAAGTTCCATCCATCTGGTTTTTCCTATTTTTTAACCAGCAGATCTAACGAAACGAAAGGCTCTCATTAATCCCAAGCAGGTTCCCATTTATATTATAAGACATTATTTAACATAACACAGTTTTATAATTATTTTTGAATTATTCACTCATTTTCTATTATAGTATCATTTATTAATATAAACTTATAACTATTGAAAACCTAATAGTATTAAGTTTTTCTATATAGTTAAAAGCAATGACGGAATTATTATTAATTATTAAAGATTATAAAGTTTGATTATTGCGGTAGGCATCAGAGCTAATCGAAATGCAGCTTCTCCTCCCCTTCATTTGCTGGGAAAACTCTCGGCAGCAACAGGGGCAAGGCAACACCGCAACACAAAACTGAAAACCAGCGTTTTGCTGCATGCATGTGGATTTTGGATGTTGCCACTGTCCTATGAATCCTATCCAGCCTTGCGTCAAAAGTAGTGCAGTCAGTGAAGTCACCAAGGGGGCGTTTGGTTCCTTGCATTTTTTTCAGCCAGGTTCGCGTGGTGCAAAAGCAGTCCCTCAGCCAGGCCCGCGCCGTGCGGAAAAATCCTTCGTTCCTCCGGCGCCTGGCTGGCTTCGTGCAGGACGACACGCACGGATGCATGCACTGTGAGAGCGAGGGCTGTGAGCAGGGGACAACCAAACAAATTTCTTGGTCGACCAGGCTGTATGCAAACGAGAACCAAACAACATGGACATGCACCAGCCTTGCCACCTCAAAATTAGAGTTTGACAGGCCAGGTTGAAGTCAAACGCCCCCCAAAGTGACACTGGTACTGTTCCTTCTATCCACTCGTCTGTCAAGATTTTGTGTGTCAGACAGAGTCCAGACGTGAGATTTCACATCAGTCAGGGCGTCAGGCCATCTCCATGGAAGGCTGAGCACTGAGCTGCAGAATACTCGTAGTCCAGCTTCACCAGAATTCAAACACAAAAAAATTTGCCCCCCATTTGGAGTTGGAGCTGGAGCTATGCACGGCCGCTCGCCCTGCTGTGCTGAGTGCTAATAAAAGAGTGCTGACAAAGCATCTCTTTTCTTTCCACTTCTCTTTTCGTTCAGTAACTGGAGGCCGGGGTGTGCAGTTCTTGTTATTGGGCAACACCCAAACTGGACAGAAAAGTTTCCATCAGATGGGAAACGGGTGGAACGCATGGATCCTTGATCCGTAACGACGTTTTGCACCTACGTAGAATCATTTGATCTAAAAAATCCTCTGATTCCTCGACCCTGTTCCTCGTCTTCCCTCGACCTACGAACTTTAGAAGCTCTTGTTTTTTAATTAGGAGAGTTCTGCTTTTAACGAGAATGGCGTGAATTATGATTGACATGCAACTCACAATATTCCTTTTATTTTGTGAGAGAACAAAAAGGACGACTCACCATATGAGTTGCCTATTAAGCCGACTCATGATTACGTGGAACTAAAGTACTGAACAGTGGTGTCAAGCTATTAGCAGATGGCTACAAGGCACGAAATGCATTGTGATGAATCAAAGGCGTACTGTATATAAGAAAATAAGAAAACGTATAGATCCATAATATAGAAGAAGCAAGACCATCTTGAATTTAAATATATAAGAGCCATGGAACTGGATAAAAACTTAAAAAGGTTTTTTAAAAAATTTGACCAAAGCTGAAACTGCGCATTCACGACATAGTAATAGAAAAAAAAAAGGATAGATGACAAAGATAACAAGCCTATTCGGGTGCACTAAAGCAGTGGTTGCATGTAATAAAGTTTTTTTAAAAAGCCTTAATCGTTAATCCAGACCCTGCCCCCCACAATTCCTGATGGCCACAGCCAACCCTGCAATCCACATCACACACACTTGAAATTGAATTGAGCGGCCCATAGCCCAGCAAGTGAACGAAGCCCAGATGAACCCTATGGCTACAGAACCAAACCGGTGACCGACCGATCAGCAACAGCCAACAGCACGTCCATTTGATCCGAGATTGAGAGGCAAGATTTGATGCCCCCTCGTTTTCATTTCCCCAGATCTCCGCAGCTGTCCTGTCCATGCAGCGGATAGCAGACAAGGAATAGTATATGCAGTGGGCACATCAGACATGTCTCATATTATTGCATCTCATCATTTGCATCTTCATTTTGCAAATTATTTTTTTTGTGAAAACATGATTATTTTGCAAACAAGAGAGAGAGAGAGAGAGAGAGAGAGAGAGAGAGAGAGAGAGAGAGAGAGCTCCATCATTGGTCTCTGGCAATGCAAAAGGGAGCACATGAGCTCAGTGCTTTTGGGATCCTTGCCAAATGCCAATGCAGCCCGGCGATCCAATGGCAACTGTTCCTATCCTAGGCCCCCTGTTTGCCTCTTGGCATCCTGCATTTCTGCATGTTCCACGCCAGTGAAAGAAGAGGCCTATTCCACGCCAGTGAAAGAAGAGGCCTACGGACAACTACAACTGCGCACCTTTCTCGCTTCTATATAGCCAACACTAAGCTCTCTGTGAAACTATTTTTTAGGGAAAAGTGGCAGGTGTTCTGCCTTGCCATTTAATCTAAGCAGGGAAAAAGTACAGAAGTGTTGCTCCAGCAGCTGCAGCCAAACTAATAACAAAAGAAACATTTCAAAACTGAATCGACGCTCCCTCCCTTGTTTCAAACTGAAAAGGATGAGACTGTTTTGAGGTAAACGAACCTGTGATCTGACAAATTGCCAGGCAGGGAAGGCATTCAAATTTGTCTCCCAATTTTTTTACTCGTGGTGTATGTGAAATCAAAGATCAGTAAGGAACGTGAAAGCATATGCCTATACTATCCTGCAGGCTGCAGGATCCAGCGTGTCAATCACGCGATGCAAAGCTGCTGCGCATAGCATCAGACCCATCTCTGCGACGTGTAGCTAAAAAATGTAGTAAAACGAAACGAAAGCGCCCGAGATGATCTAAAACTGTCATTGATACTGTTCCAAACAGTGTAGCATACAGGCTTTCAGCTACAGTTCTCTGGGCTTTGTCCTCTACGGCGTCCTACTGCAGCACACAGCTAAGCAATGGCGGCATCAGTCTTGCCACCGGCCAGATAGTGCTATGCATGCTCATGTCCGGCACGGCAGTAACCTAATTACCCATCAGTCCGGTGAATCGATGTAAATCCAAGACAAATGAACCGTGCTGTGGACCTGCTGTGTGGTTCGAGATAGTGATAACAGGCTGGTTGGTTACTGAAGATAGCATCATCCGGATAAACCTGAATGATAAGATGAAGCCATGAGGCTATGGACTATGGCCATGCTCAGGCATGGATGTAATATGTTATTGGTCGATCCGTCGCATTCAGGACAACGCCGTGGCCTCCTCCAGTCCTCCTCCTTGTCCATGTAGTGCAATGCAAGTCTGTGCAGGCGTCAATTATTTCAGCTATTCTCTTCTGTATATATATATATATATATAGGATCAAGATCCTGGAGAAGATTTTGCTGCCTTTCTACGGCATCGGCATGGCATGAGTAAGGGCAGCCTCACTATCTCCCTGAATGGAGCGATCCCTGATGGACATACATACATGAGCTGATTCTGCTGCAGCTGCTGTAGAATGTTTGGAAAGACTTTGGTATGAAACAAACGTGATCCTTGCAGATCAAATTCCATGAGTATCACTAGCTCTCACACTCCAGCTACCTATTGAACAAAACTACTGGAGAGAGGCACTGATAATGTTTCACAGGTTTCTTGCATTGCATTGCAACACATCTGGTCTGATATGGTATGCAGACATGGACCACGAGAAAAGAGGGAGCTTAGCTTAGAGAGGTGGTGAGCCATAAATTGGGTCCTCATGGTTAGCAGGACTTGTGTAAATGCTCCGAGATTTCCATCGCCACTTGTCCGTTTTTTAAACTGCACGTTCATGAAACTTGCGCAGTACTGTCAGTACAGATAGAGCAGTGCTCCTAGAAGAAATGGCAAGCTGGCAGTGCACAAGGGATTTTCTTCAACAAGTGGTCGCCACCATAGTAGCAAAAGAACTGAAAAATCAAGATGACATTTATTTCCCATCTCATACATAGCTTTGCTTCTAGGTCTTGCTATTCCTGTCCTGTTATTAATATTATTTGAAATATTATTTGAAACTAAGGGACTAAGGGACCTCAGACTCGGAGGAAGTATTAATACTTGGTGTAGTTCAAGTTTAGCAGCTACCATAGGTTACATTTTTCTTCGTTGTCCCCCTCATCAGAATATCTGATTGTTGAAAAAAAAAACTGGCTGGAGATATTAGAAATTCAGTTAGATGGATCCATCTGTGAGAAAGGACACAAGTTCAAATTTTTTGGGCAGATGGATCCATCTGTGAGGCTGGCCTAGCTACCCTCTGAAGGACACAAGTGAGGGCCCTACTATTTACAAATTAATTAGTTATTTTTTTTTTACTTTTTAATACTCCATATATGCGGGTACAAATTGGGCAGAGATGCTAAACTGAAGTGATATCTGGGGTAAAAGAACACTTTTTTTGCCAGTGCTGGCAGGGGGGAGAGAAGAAACGCATCTTGACCTGGTTAGACCAGCTACAGAGGCTAGGGAGCTTGTTGAGACATGACAGATGGGGGCTATGTTCTTGGATAAGGCCAGGTCGTACTCACACACACCGTCCCTGCAAGCTCGCCATCCATATAATTCTAACCAAAGCACAGAGAGAGCGAGAGCGATAGAGAGGAGAGAGGGGTACACACGAAAAAGTACAGTTCTTCAAGTAGCCAACACCTTTCATGTCCCTCACTCTATGAGCAAGAGCATCCGTCTTTCTTAGACAGCCGCAACCACCCTACTGTCCGTGCACAATCATGGAGATGGAGGAGCCTGCATCTGCATTGCATTCCATTTGTTTGTAGCCAACTTGCATTGGTCACCGTCGTGAGGGTTTCTGGAAGCATGCATTTCTCAACGACGCGTCGACGCCGACGCACGAGCAGACTAAGAAAATTGGGGAGAACAATAATGTGTGTGATCCTCAGGCTTGCAATGCAATGCAATGCAGCGTGTCCTGCACTGCAGGAAACACCACTGCTCTTTCTCCTCCTCCCTATACCATTATTGGTAGAGAGCAACTGAACTGACTATAGCACTGCACTAAATATTATATGTGTTAATGGTACGTCGTCTGATCATCAGGATTGATTCAGGAGACCTGGAAATATATAAAGGGAACCGAATACTATTTCGTGTGGATTATTTGATTGGTTGGTTGTTTCTAAGACACAGAATGCAAGGGCGACAAAGTTGACCAAGATCTTCAGCCAATCATCTGCAACGTTTGATCATTTCTGGGAGACGCAGACGACTAGCTTAATGCCCGTGCATGCCACCTACAATACAGGCATGCACCGGCATCGCCAACTTCCTGTCATGCTTGTTCACTGAACAATGGTAACTGATGATCCATCCTACTGCCATTGTTTCCTTGGCGATGCTCACATGGAAATTGACTTGCATCCATGGAGGAATGGATAGTCAGTAGCACATACTCCCAAATGCATGCAACAATGGAAGCTATAGCTTGTTTGTAATCCATATCTGCATTTTGGCCCCAGTCCTGAAAGATGTCAATGAACAGGTGGATCAGAGATAGCTGAACGGAATCTGAAATGTGCCAACAACACCAACAGGTGGACTCCCAACGCACACAAAAATGCATGGGCATGGCACGCGCACACACCGCCACGCCCAATGCTTGCATCTTCCTTGGCAGCTTCTTCTTCTCCGTCTCCTCTTCTCCCCCTACCCGCCCACCTCTTGCTTGCCTTTAAAAACGCCTCGCTCCCTACCCCTGGATGCCATTATTGCCACCTCGTCTTCACACAGACTCCCAGCAGGGTCTCGGTCCGTCGCCTCATCAGCTTCCTCGCTCGATCACATTTCGCTCGCGCAGCAGCAGCAGCAACCACCATGGTCAGGAAGCTCGCGCTCGCCTCCCTCTTCTTCAACGGCGGAAGCGAGGGAAGCCAGTGCCTTTCCTCCTCGGCGTCCATGTCCGCCGCCTCCTTCAACACGGCGGCGTCGTGGCAGTGGCCGTCTTGCACGCAGGCGAGGACGCGCTCCTTCCGGGGCGACAACAGCCCGGAGATCGTGTCCATGCGCTACGACACCAGCAGCAACAGCAAGCGAGAGGAGCAGCAGGAGGAGGTGTACAGCTACAAGACGAGCATGAACCCGGCCTACGTCCACGACTACTCATCGGCCGGTGCCGCCGATTGCTACGCCTCCAGCGGGCTCTCCGACTCCTCCGCGACCGCGAGCCTCTCCACGGCGCCAGCAGAGCCTGCCGCGGACGAGGACGAGGCGATCATCCACGGCCTCCGCTCGTCCACCACCACCCGGAGGCTCCTGTTCGAGCCCGAGTCCACGAGCTCCATCGTGAAGACCAAAAAGGCGGAGGCGGCGGCGGCGTTCGACGGCGCCACGGCGCTGGCCATCGAGTCCGCCGACCCGTACGGCGACTTCCGGCGGTCCATGGAGGAGATGGTGCTGAGCCACGGCACCGACGACTGGGGCTGGCTGGAGGAGATGCTCGGGTGGTACCTCAGGGCCAACGGCAAGAAGACCCACGGTCTCATCGTCGGCGCCTTCGTCGACCTGCTCGTGGCGCTCGCCTCCTCCTCTGCTTCTGCCCCGTCCCCCGCCTCCTGCTCCTCCAGCTTGAAGCAGAGCTGCCGCCATCTTCAGGCAGCCAAGATAGGCGAACAACGGACGCAAACAGAGTAGGTGAATGCGAGTGTTCGTCGTCATCGTCAGGGCTAATGCGGAATGATGGATGTGTGCAACTGATTTGATTTCGTTTGATTCGTGCCATGACAAACATCAAATGGTGCTTGCTGATTGATATCTATCTTGCGAGTTTGATTGATCATGATCATGCATGGCAACTGGCAATGCAGATGTAGCCGTTGACTGCTGTATAATATAATTAATTGTATATTCTTATTAGGACTCGAGACAGAGCTTATTAGCATCAGTGGTTGTCCGGTAATAATGATCTGCATAGTGAGTTAGCTTGGGCTTAGTGACGCCTCATTTCGATTTTCAAACTAGCATGCACTTGTGCATTTTTCAAAACAAGTGATGTGAAAAATATGCACTCCCTCCATTTCAAATTACAAAACGTTTTGACTGTTGCAGATATACTACCTACTTTTAATAGGTATCTAGACATAATGTTTATATATCTAAGTGCATGATAAAGTCTATGTACCTAGAAAAGTCAAAATGTTTTATAATTTGGAATTAAGAGAGTTACTCCTGTAGGCCATGGAGACTCCATATATATTGACACACTTCATCCATAATTTTATATGTCGTATTAGCTTTGTCTTAAATCAAATGTTTCCATCTTTGGTAATCCATTTAGTTTCACAATATATAAACTATATATTATGAAAGTATTTGTAATAGCGAATCTAAAAACATAAATCTTATGTTGTTAATATGTACATTTTTAAAAAATAATAGTTAAAGTTAGAAATATTTGACTTAAAACAAATATAAGAAAATAAATGGAGGAGTACTCAATTTTCCTTCACAGACAGAACTACAGCAGGCATATGATCATTTTTTTTTCATGACTTAACCATCCATTTTGTGCATGTATTCACTTTTACCACAGACATAGTTCCTAGGAATGCACAAAGTGCATTTCTTTTTGCGTGTAAACTTCCAAAGAGGTGTGTAGGTGACAGGTGAGCCTATGCTGCCCGAGCTGGCTGCGCTCGTGTCAATCCCTGTCAATGAGTGTACTCTGAACCTCTCTCTATGATCATGTGGCTGCCTGGCTGGTCGTTGGCCATCCTTTCTCCCTCCTCTATCTTTTTTATATCGAAAAAATGTTGCCTTTGCCTGAAAACATGGTGGCATTGGCAGGGCCCCTTCCCTGCTGTGTTGAAAACGTCAGGCACGCAGCGCAGGCAGCGGCGGTACTGCTAGTCGGTTGGAGTAGTAGTACTTGACGTCCTGGCAACACATGAAGAAGCACGTCATTTCCTGACGCTGCCAAGCTGGTTTGGAGTCCTTCACGTACTGGCAACACATGAACAAGCACACTGACGTGACGAACTTTCAATAATGTTTTCCTGTAGTTCTCCGATATTATGCTGCGCGTACGTACTATATATGCGTCCAGTTCTTTGCTATTTTCTTGCACTGATGAAAGATATTTTTTTTTAAAGAAAAATGCAGAGACCAGATCGAGACCAGCAGTCAGTCAGTCAATGGTACTCGGAGAAGTGGAAAAGTGATATGCTGAGGTTGTGAGATGCATATGCAGGCACTGTGTAAACGTGAATGAATTTGCACTGCTTACGAGTCGACGACTAGCTGCTTGCCCTGCAGGTGGGCACAAATTAAAAGTCAGTCAGTCAGAACTGAACTTGCACTGAAGTTGGACCTGAAAAGCTATGGCGACAACTGATCTGCGTCTGCACAGTTGCACTTGCTTGCACCATAATAATCTGTGGGAAGTGTGCGATGCTGCTGAATGCATGCATGCACGATTCAAAATGGCCTCAGCTCTTTGCCATTCAAAATCCAGAGTTTAGGTACATACAGTAGAGATCATACTCCCACTGGATAAAGAGTTTAGGTACATACAGTGCTAGTTTATGTACAGGTTGGCAAATGTTAAAGAGTTGCGCAGAACTGGATAAGCAAAACACCACTTGTTGCTCCAATGGTTGGCATGACATGTAGGAGTACTGGCGATCCTCGGTTCGCAATGTATGGGATTTCAGTTTAACCTAAGTCAAACTCGTGTGCAAATCAAGTTAGTTTCGGCCCTTAATTAAATCTGTCTCTGAAATACAATTCTGCAGGATTGGATATAGATGAGCAAATCAGCGGCGCTTTATGACTGGCATATATAGGCACACAGAGCAGTCAGTGCCAAACCTAGCCTAATCTATACATCAGTACTACTAGTATCTATCAGAACGGTAGGGTGGCGCGACATTGATGGATTAGTATGTACTTAAGTACGACAAGAGATCCCTGTTGCTGCGCGCAACCTCCACTCCACTCCACCATTGCATTGGCACACACCAGCAGTACACCACGCATGCTATTGCTAGCTGAAACTAATGACCCATCACCCATAGCAATAGCATGCAGTCATGCACATGTGGCAAACTGCATTACAAGACGCCAAATAGCGCGTGCCCGTTTGGAGATTTGGATGCTGCTACAGAGAGAGGATGAGGCAATCCAATGCAAGCGAAACTAGAGAAATTATTATATGTATAATTTTGTTACAACTCGCATTGCATTGCATTGCAATGTGTTGCATGTGGGCGCAGGCAGAGCAGATCAGCAGCAATCGAAGGGAGCCATACTGTTGGGTGGCTTGGCCTGTGGTGGCCTGCCCTGCCTCTCTCTGGGCTGAGCCAAAACAGCCTAGCGGAACAGTGGCCGCCCCCAGCCCGCCCCGCCCAAAGCTGCGTGGCCTTGCAGTCATCAGATTCAGATGGAGGGATCACAAGCTTCAGGAGCAGGCAGCCAAGCCAGCCAGCCAGCTAGTGGCCCTCATCATCCGATGATCCGATCCAAAAGAAAACTCTCCCCGTCCCTGAAACTTCAAACAATGCAAGCAAGTTCCTGCTGTCCTTCACAGTCGTCACAGCAGCATTATTGTTATATCGATATCTCAGTTCTCAACTGACGATGAACTTGTTGCTAGCCCACTGGGACTGAATATTTTGACTTGAGATGAATGTAGGATTACTCAAGCAGCTGAATGAATCTGGTGAACTCACTCAAACGCGCGCGCACCAGGTTTACTGCGACGACGGGCAGTGGTGATACGACATACTCCCTCTGTCCCATGGACTTTGTCGTTGGAAAACCGTGTCCCCCTCACAAACACGCTTCCCGGACGACGTTCTCTATGGGACGGAGGGAGTACAGCTGGACTGCTAGGGCTTAGGCAGCATCTCTGATGCGATCGATGTGTTTCCTTTCCGTCCTACTAGTACATGCACTACCATGATCCTAGTGACAGTCACAGAGAGAGCAGCGCAGCGGCCACAGCGCCGGCCAATAATGCCAACGCCATTACTGCACTCGACGTAGGAGTATATCTGTAGCGGCATCTGGTCTTGCTTCCAGTTCCAGGCCAGGGGTTTGGTGGGGATCGGATCGGATGGATGAGGGAATCACGGGGGATTGATTGCGGCCGCGATCGATCGCAGAGCAAGCATCCACACCCAAATGAAAAGATGCCACCGAGCACGCCGTGCTAGCGTAATAGACCAGGCTGGTGCTGGCCGAGAGGAGGCAGATTAGACAGTCAACAGAGATTCAGAATTTCGCTATATGTCTGACAAATTGAACAGTGCTTCTGATTGGCCTTTCACTCTGAATCTGAACACAAAGTCTACTCCACTGCGCACAATGCTGACTGTTACTGCGGCTGGTGCACATGAGGCTCTCTTACGGTTAAGGATTCAAGCGAGCTAATTTTCGAAACGTGGCAGGAGCTGCCTCTCAATTTAGTAAGGAAGGATTCAAGCGAGCTAGCTTCATGAACCCGCATATATAAGCTTAAACTTTTTTTTTTTTTGAGAAAGCATATAAGCTTAACTTTGTGTGCCTTGGCTGACCTGTGGAGCATGGGCGCTGTGGAATGGCAGGAACAATAGGAAGCATGGCAGGAAAGTCTGGGAACCCGGAGCAACAGCCAAGTTCATCTCCAAGCTGATCGAGGACTTAGTCTCACTGAAAATGCCGAGCAAGCAAGTGAAGCAAGAAAGGAACATGCAGTGGCAACCCCCCATGACTGACTGATCAAGGTGAACACTGATGCTTCCTTCGATTCAGTATCCTATACAGGCTGCTCTGGAGTGGTGATCCGAGATCACAATGGCGGGGTGTGTACCGGGGCTGCTCGGTGGTTTGATGATGTCTGTGACGCGCTGATAGCTGAAGCGTTGGCGGCCAAGGAGGGTCTGGAGCTCGCTCAGGAACTGGGCTATGACCGAGATGTCTTGGAGGTTGACTGCAAGAATTTGAAGACCCTGCTAGAGGATGGATCGGGGGTCAGATTGTCTATAGGTGGTATTTGCTTCGATATCACAGAGCTAGGCAAAATGTTTAGAAGTTTTGAAGTTCATTGGGTGGGGAGAGAGGCTAACTCGGTGGCTCACTGCTGTGCATGTACAGTCTCTGCCACCGAGCGCTCGTTCTTTTGGCTCGACGAGATTCCGGCTTGGCTGATCGATCTCGCTGCCACCGATTGTAACCTTGTCTCGAATGAATGAAACTCTGTGATGCTAAAAAAAAGCCCATATTCCATCAAAAAAAATAAAATTAAGCCCATATGCTGGCTCCAGGCTAGCCCGCTTACATCTCTACTTACGGTGGGCCGACGATGACATCAAAAACATGAGCCCATCAATCAACAACACTAGCGTTGCCATTAGGTTTTTGCTACAAAAAGCAACTTTGACCACTGCAAAGGATGGCTGCTTGACAAGGTATCCCAATCGTCTGCAGTTTTTGTCTAGCAAATTGGAATGGACCATGTCAGAGGCACAATGTTTATTCTCATCGTCAAAAGTGGAACAATAGTACATACGTGGCTGCTTGCCAAGGGAACTGGGTTTTACTTGGGCTGGCTAGACGGATAGGATGATATGGATCTCATTTTCCAATGGGCCAGAGGA
This sequence comes from Chrysopogon serrulatus, assembly GCA_015844335.1. NCBI lineage: Eukaryota > Viridiplantae > Streptophyta > Magnoliopsida > Poales > Poaceae > Chrysopogon > Chrysopogon serrulatus. The sequence goes on along the minus strand of JADLZL010005018.1, from coordinate 17,552 downwards.
GACAACGATTGGAATGGGCCACGTTTATACGCTAAGCCCAATATGGAGGGGATGACGGTTGGAACTGTGTGGCCTTGGTCTGGCCTGGCCGTTGTGAAGTTTGTGCAGTCTCTGACTCATTGTCGATCAAGATCGGATCCAACGCGTCTGAATCACCCATTATAATATGACAGGTGGGCCGGATTTATAAACATGTAAACGTTAACACGTGTTTCTCTCTTACGCGTGATGTTTCCTCATGTTTTTTTACCAGAAAAAATACCCAACCCTGCACTAACATCAAGCAGGTACGGACGTTCCTTGGACTCCTTCCTCTATTTCTTTAGACTCCAATTCCACTAGGACATGGACTCCCATGTAAAAAACAGATATAAACAAATAAAAAATTCCACCGCTTCTCCTTTTGCAGGCTACGGACAATTGACAAGCCTCAACTCCGGACAAGCCATTTTTCTACGGAGACTCAAAGCGACAACTACAAGTTGGCCCCCGGCTTAGGTTAGGGTGTAACTCCCCGCCGCCACCGCCGCCGCCGTTCGGTGTCTTATTGCTGGTCCCCCTCCTCCTCCTCCGGCATATCGCCGGAGGTCGGAGGGAGTGGAGATCCATTATTTTCTAGTAAGTTTTTTCTATTAGATTGAGTCTTTAGGTTTAGAGTTTCTCCATGCCAAGTTTCTTGGTATTGGAGATTTATCTCTTCCTCCTGCTTTTCTTCGGCAACGGCGAGGATGTGGGGTAGAATAGTCTTCTCTATGGCGGACATGTTGAAGATGAAGGCGACATCTACGGCATCAGCATCTTCATCGACATGACGACATGGAGACTTGTGTTTCCAAACGGCGGCATCAAGGCGGAGATGATGCCGCCGCCATTGAATAATTTTCTCCGGTCCCTTCTTCGTTTTGTTGTGGTTGGATCTGGCCAACATGAAGGACTAGGGAGAATAATTTTCAGATCAGTCTTCCTCGTTCTTTGGTGGCAGAAAGAAGAAAAAGGAAGACACAAGAAAGAAGAAGTTTCTCAACTACGCCTGCAGGAATGTTGGCCGTCCGTTGGACATCTACTGTCTAGCCGAAAACAATTGATGCCGAGTATTTGCCTGTGCGGTCATCCATACAAAACGTTAAATAGGTTTGGGTTTGAGATCTGGAGCTATTCACAGCGTGGTTACAATTTAGATGAATTTCTGGATATTTGTGTAATCTAGAGAAACTGTAATGTGTTGATGTACCCAGCTATTATCTAATATAATTCTTCTTTCGTCGCAAAAAAAAAAAAAAAAAACTCTGGACAAGCCTGTTCTGTGCCCTGCCTATATCGAGCAAGTGGACAAACCCTTCGACTCCTTGTACCTTTGCGTCAAGCCGCTCTCCATCAGGCTCTGTTGTATATCTAAAAAAAGGGTCTGTAATCGCTGGAAAAAATCTACAATGTCTGTAGCTATCAATTTGAAGATCTTTAGATAGCTGTATTCTGTATCCTTTTTTTTTTTTTTTTCCTCGGATCCCTCTGTGTTGATGTTAATCTCTATATGTCCTTTTTTTTATTTGGAAGTTAGATTTCCACTTACATTGAGTGATGAGTGAAATGGAAATGAGAACTCAGGCTAAACAGAAAAAATGTAATCTGACTAAGGTGGGAATTTTCTCTAAAAAATGCAAGCAATTTGCAATCAGGAGCTATGCATGAGCATGATCACTTTATACCTTCACCTTATACGAAGTTTAAAACCACAGAACTGAAAAGTATAAAGAGGGAATCACATCTAAGATATGCCAGAAAACTTTAGACATTCTTTAGTGCACAACTGAGATAATCAGGGGGAAAAACGGGTGACAAACAATAGAGATCTAGTAATCAGAAGCAAAATAAGTGGTTTCCTGGTGTTATTGCTCTTCAACAGAAGACTTGCCATCAGCAATATATTGTGATGTTCATTCCATCCCATCTTGTAATAAGCAACCAACACATACACACTGTGCTAGTTGTTTGTAGCCACGACGATCGGTGTAGTACATACATGATTGCAGTATACGGTCAAGGTGCACATGCTAGTTCTGATGGTGCATGCTTGCTACTACTAGTAGCTGCCAGCCGGGCCGGCCCCTTCTCCTTCGAGGCCTGTCTGAACTCTCAAGTCTGAACCCACCTCAAAATTCCTCACGGGCCGCGTCGTCGCGGAGACCTGGACTGGACTCCTGGTGATCGCACCGCGCCGCGCACGCGTCCTGCGTCCTGCCGCGCGCCCGTGACCCGGTGAAATGCAATCCATGGCCATGGTCATCATCAAGGACGGCCGGCCCGGAGACGGAGGCGGAGGAGAGGGTCCCACCGGCCACCGCCATGTCCACCAACCCAAGCAAGGCACATATACTCCCGTCCCATCGGCCAGCCATCAGACAAAAGCACGCGCTGCTCCTGGCAGCTGGCTGGCTGCTTAAAACCCAAACCCCTCGTCGTCCAGAAAGAGAAACAGCCAGCAGGCCAGCCATCATGGCTCCACCAACTCTGCTCCCGCCTCTCCTCATCCTCCTCCTCATCGCGCCTCTCTTCCCCACCGCCGCGCCGACGGCCACGACGCTGCCGCTGTACCGCCACCTCCCGCACGTGGCCGAGCCCGAGGCCGAGGCCGAGGCAGCGCACCACCACCCGCTGTCCCGCCTGGCCGCCGCGTCGCTGGCCCGCGCGTCCCACCTCAAGCGCCGGGGCCGCCCCAGCAGCCACCACAGCCAGAAAGGATCAGGCGGCGGCCCGTCAATCCCAGCCACCGCCGCGCTGTACCCGCACTCGTACGGCGGCTACGCCTTCACGGCGTCGCTCGGCACGCCGCCGCAGCCGCTCCCCGTGCTGCTCGACACCGGCAGCCAGCTCACCTGGGTGCCGTGCACCTCCAACTACGACTGCCGCAACTGCTCCTACCCATCCGCCTCCGCCGCCGCCGTCCCGGTCTTCCACCCCAAGAACTCCTCCTCCTCCCGCCTCGTCGGCTGCCGCAACCCTTCCTGCCTGTGGATCCACTCCGCCGAGCACCTCGCCAAGTGCCGCGCACCCTGCTCCCCCGGCGCCAACTGCACCCCCGCCAGCAAAGTCTGCCCGCCCTACGCCGTCGTCTACGGCTCCGGCTCCACCGCCGGGCTGCTCATCGCCGACACCCTGCGCGCGCCGGGCCGCGCCGTCCCCGGCTTCGTCCTCGGGTGCAGCCTCGTGTCCGTGCACCAGCCGCCGTCAGGCCTCGCGGGCTTCGGCCGCGGCGCGCCGTCCGTGCCCGCGCAGCTCGGCCTCACCAAGTTCTCCTACTGCCTCCTGTCCCGCCGCTTCGACGACAACGCCGCCGTGAGCGGCTCGCTGGTCCTCGGCGGCACGGCCGACGGTGAGAGCATGCAGTACGTTCCCCTGGTCAAGAGCGCGGCGGGCGACAAGCAGCCGTACGCCGTGTACTACTACCTGGCGCTGTCGGGCGTGACGGTGGGCGGGAAGGCGGTGCGGCTCCCGGCGCGGGCGCTCGCCGCCGACGCCGCGGGGTCCGGCGGCGCCATCGTGGACTCCGGCACCACGTTCACGTACCTGGACCCGACGGTGTTCCAGCCCGTGGCGGACGCGGTGGTGGCGGCGGTGGGCGGGCGGTACAAGCGGTCCAAGGACGTGGAGGACGGGCTGGGCCTGCACCCCTGCTTCGCGCTGCCGCACGGCACCAAGTCCATGGCGCTGCCGGAGCTGTCGCTCCACTTCAAGGGCGGCGCGGTCATGCAGCTCCCGCTCGAGAACTACTTCGTGGTCTCGGGGCGCGCCCCCGTGCCCGGCCCGGCGCCGGGGCCGAGGCCGACGCCGCCGAGGCCATCTGCCTCGCCGTCGTCACCGACTTCGGAGGCTCCGGCGCTGGAGACGAGGGCGGCGGCCCGGCCATCATCCTCGGCAGCTTCCAGCAGCAGAACTACCTCGTGGAGTACGACCTGGAGAAGGAGAGGCTCGGGTTCCGCCGGCAGCCATGCGCGTCGTCGTCGTGAGCTGAGCGACGTCGGCATGGCGGGATCGGAGTGGCCCGGCTACGTATTAATTACATACTGATGATCCAGTCCACGTAGCAGCAAAGCTAAATGCAAAAGCTGGCTGCTTGCTCTTTTATTAGTGCTCGTGCTTTGCAGATTGTACTGGTAATAACTAAATTTACTATCGTCTAGGTGATTGAAAAAAATTATTATCGTGTGTGTGTCTGCTTGTTCATGTCATTTAGATGTGTTTAGACTTTAGACGTTGATCATCATCATGGTATGTGAAGAAAAGACGAGCAAAAAAGACGGATGCTTTTCTTTTTCTTAGGGATTGCTTTGGGAAGAGGGGGGAGCATGTGCATCGATGCAGTTCATTAGAATTGTTCTACTCCAGTACTACATTGGTAGTTTATTTAATCCGTTTGTACGTAGTAATCTTTGAGCATTTCTCTTGTTCTCTTGGAGAAAAACAAAAAAAGAGATCTTGGCCATTGGGTTCTGTCTGTGCTGACGTGTGGAATGTTTGTGGGCCTATCTCTTGTCGCATGCCTTGATTGCTTCCGGGCAAGGATCAGGGCTATACTTTCAATTTCCCTACCTAATTCGCTGGAGTACTGACAGTGGCGACGTGAATGAGAGCATGTGCCATTGCTCGCCGTGTCGGCAGTGCAGTACAGCGCCGGGACCGGGGCCGTCTTTGATGTGCACTGTACATTTTATTTATTTATTTATTATCGTCCAGACTTGTGCACGGCCAACAGGCAGTAAAAAACATTGTACACGAGTTTTTTTTTTGAAAATTAAAAGCATTGTAGTACGTTATACTGTTCTGGACTCGACTTTCTGTTTGTACCTCGCTTTCGGTCAGGCCCGACAAGACGCAGTGGGCCTCGCATTGATCGGCCTACTCCACAGCAGCAACAGATGCGATGATGACGCGGACGGGGAAGGCCCAAACGAGCATGGGCTATCCATGCACATCTCATTTGACTGACCTTTGTTTTTCCTTTCCTTGATTCCTCTGCCCACGGCCCACCGAAGCTGGAGAGACACGGGCTTGTATCATCATCAGTTGATGACGTCATAAAATGTCATCTCTCTCTTCCCGTTGCAAGCACCGCAGCTGGAAACATAACATAAAGCTCTTTCCTTACGAGGATTGTTTGGAAACCTTCCAATTTCCCTCGATGCATATAGTATATGTATTGGAAGAAATTATGGTAAAAAATAATTTTATTTTGCACCTCCCCCAAAACTCTGTATATTTCCGATTTGGTGGTGGAAATAGGATGATCCCGTGTTTGTTGGAAAAAAAGGGTTCATTTTGCACTAAAATTCATATATGGATCTAGAGGGATTAGGTTTTATCCATCCAAACAATGTCTAACGAGCGAGTATTTAATACCAGATGACTCTATCTACACGTGGACCACGGTGTCCTTGTCCTTGAATGTTGTTAGTGGAGCACCAGCCACCAGGGCACGAGCACGAGCTAGTATTCGCTGTCCACGATCCACCATTGTCTTGTCGTTTTGAGCTCGTCATGAGCAGGACAGACACCACCGTATAATAACCCAACCACCGGTAGATATTTTTGTGTCAGGAAAGAAGGAAGGGCCGGTTGTTATTTTTAGTCACCTGCACTGCACCTTCCTCTCAAAAATTGAAATAACTTTCAGTTGAACACGATCATCAGACGGCACGGAGGTTTATCTTCTCCGTGCAAACTTGAGAACATGCGGACCTGGGTTGCGTCAACGTAACGGAGGTGACAACTGTTTTGTTTTGTGACAGTCTGACAGATGCACACACACCAAAAACCAAAGCAAGCACGGAAGAAACCCACCCATAAAAGTACGCTGCTGTTTTCAGGTGTAGAAAAAAAGGTCGCAAGCTTTCCGCGTGCAGTATCTACTCTCTGGATTGATAGACCTGTGAATTTGAGCACGTCAACGTCACGTAGAGCCTGCGCCCGTGCCAAACAAAAGCTCATCCAGCAGCTGCAACTACACCACAAATGTTTCGTGATGGTCAATCCATTAGCTAACCAACCATTTTCTTTTCTTTTTCCTTTTTGGATTGCAATCATCATGTTCATGGCGAGGATTGCAACTGAACATGAACCAATTCGAATTGAAAGTTGTCAGGAACAGAGCAAAGCACATCCTCTGAATTCCGGCGTTTCAGTCTTTCAGAGGATCACGTGATTCGTCGGGCAAGTTGTACTAACTTTTAGAAAACAGAAAGTGAAAGCAATTGCAAGATGAAGCAGATAATAAAATAGTGTACACTAACTGCAAGTTCTCGCAAGAATGAAGATGCAAAACAAGCCTGAATCATAATATGTGCATACGGGAGGAGGATCTAATAAGCAGAGTATATAGAAAACCTATAAAGCAGGCAGCCGGCGATGTACAGCGCGACATCGAAATCGACTGAGAGAGAATCAACGAAAGAAGGAATAAATCCACAGCAGATGACAGAGAAGAAACCAAACACATGACAGAGAAGAAAAAAAAAAGAGCAAGTGCGCTGCTGTTTTCGGGGTAGAAAGTCCGCAAGCTTTCCGCGTGCAATATCTACTCCATTGACCTGTGAATTTGAGCACGTCATCGTCACGCAGAGCCTGCGCCCGTGCCAAACAAAAGCTCATCCAACAGCTAGCACCTAGCGCCCACCACAAATGTTACGTCATGGTGATCCATTACCATTGGCGAACCAACCTGTTTTTTTCCCCCCTTTTAACTGCAAGCATCATGTTCATAGCGAGGATTGCAACTGAACATGAACCAATTCGAATTGCAAGACAAGATGTCAGGAACAGAGCAAAGCAAATCCTCTGAATTCAGGCGTTTCAGAGGATCACGTGATTCGTCGGGCAAGTAGTACTAACTTTTCTAGTAATAGAAAACAGAAAGTGAAAGCAATGGCAAGATGAAGCAGATAATAGTTAAGTACTCGTAAGAATGAAGATGCAAAACAAGCCTGAATCATAATATGTGCATACGGGAGGATCTAATAGGCAGAGTATATAGAAAATCTAATAGCGCAAGCAGCCGGCGATGTACAGCGGAACAATCGACATCGAAATCGACTGAGAGAAAATCAACAAAAGAATAGATCCACAGCAGCATAATAGCATCAGCCATCAGCTGGGTAACATTATCTACTATAATAGTAAGTATCCCTACCAAGTCCGACCACCAGATCGAAACCGAGACCAAAATCATCAGAACCAGACTTTGCAATCCGTGGGCTGGAACGGCGAAGCGTTGGCGGCACCAGGTGCGGGGACGGAGAGCTTGCAGGTGATCTTGGCCTTGGGGCCATGGAACTTGAACGCCCAGACCTTGACCCTGAGCTTGGCGTTGAGATCCACGTTGACGGCGAAGTTGCCCGCGGACTGCTCCTGCCTGAACTCGGCGGCGGTGACGTCGCCCTGGAGCAGCTGGGTGCCGCGGAACCCGGGGGTGAGCTTCGTGGACGCCTCGGTGCCCTGGTAGAAGGCGTCGAGCGGGTCGTAGCCGAAGCGCTGGTCCCTGTAGAAGGCGAGCGCCTCGACGTTGTCGTAGTAGAGCCCCACGCGCGTGTTGGGGTTGCGCACCGTCATGGTGACGTTGAGGTCGTAGGCGAGCGAGGAGGACGGGGAGAGCGCGAACTGGGAGAGGGTGGCGGAGTCGACGGTGGCGGCGATCATGTGCGGCTTGAAGATGAGGTAGAGGATGAGGACGAGGATGCCGAGCGTGACGGCGAGCGAGACGAGGATGCTGCAGAGGCAGCTGAAGAGGCCGCACGCCAGGCACTTGCAGGGGCAGCACAGGCACGAGACGGCGCGGCTAGCGGAACCCATGGCGGCGGCGGCGGCGGCGGCGGCGGTGGTCGCGGTCGCCGGATTTTGGTGAGATCCCCCTCTCTCCGCCTGTGGTGCGGGCTTGGATTGGGTTCCGGTGGACGGGATGGAATTGAAGATGCAGAACGGCGGTGGGGTGGATTGGATTTGGTGGGGAAGGGTTCGTGCGGGGGTGGCTGGTTTATATGGAAGGGAAGCCTGCAAGGGGAGGGGAGGGGAGGGGACCTGACGCTGGGAGGGGAGGCGACGCGGTTGTGTAAGCGCGTGGTGGAGTTGGAAGAGGAGACGCCGAGACGGCGAGGGTGGAGGGTTAATTTGGGGCGGTTGGTTTGGCCAGGTCGTCGTCGTGCTCGCCTGCTCCGCCCCGCCTGTGGGTGGGGGATTGGGGAAGTGGAAGGCGCGGCGAAGTGCCAGCGGCCGTCGTGGAGGACTGGTGGTGGAGAGATGAGGAGACGCCGGACGCTTGGCCGGGCCACATGGGCATGGGTGGGAGTTGTAGCCGTTGTGGCTGTGGCTGGTGGGTGGGTGGGGGGGTCGCTTTCCCGTACTACGCTACGCCTGTTGGTTTGACCGTTTGCCCTTGCAGGGCAACGGCCGCGCCAGAACGTCCCGAGTCAGGTCTGGCACAAAAGGATCAGGACTCCGGACTGCCCTGCCCTGCCCCGGGGTCTGCGCTTCGACCATCCATCCATGTGATTTTCACCTTCCACGTTGCACAAAGGGCATGGGTATAAACAATACCAAAACCCGAAAAATACATACCATAAAACTTATGAGAGTACTTGTCAATCAAACTAACTAACTTTATATAGAAAAAAGCAATAATATTTATGACATAGGACGAGTATATTATAAAAATATTTAATAGTAAATTTAATAATACTTATTTGATGTCATACATTTTAATATTTTTTCTAAAAATTCAGTCAATGTTCAAAAAAAAGTTTGATTTAAGATGATTTTAGAAATTAATTCTTTCAAAGATGGAGGGAGTAATATCTAGGGTCCGCTTGGTTCCCTTCTCACCGAGAGTGCATCGCATCTGGACATCCTGGCGGGTCCATTTGCCCTTTCCAAGCTCATTCATGCAAGCTACTTTCACCTGGATGCTTTTTTGTGCTGTGTAGCGCTAGGATCCCATACAACATTTGTTTGGTTACCTGTTCTCTATCATGTACCTGCGTTCACCGTCTCTCAGTTGGGTCACGAGACGCGTGCACTCGAGCTCGCCGGAGCCAGACTCTCAAGAAACGAAAATAAATTCCGTTTCCGTGGCTTGGCTGCACTTTTTGCATGCAGTTGGATAGGCTCTGGCGCTGGCGCTTGCCCAGCCAACCAATCACTCACATCCTGCACCGCGTGAGCCAGGGTCACCCAGAAGCAGCTAACCAAACGCGCCCTAAGCATATGTAAACATGCAAAGGGTTATGTATGGACAATATTAAAGTTGAATCTAGTAATGCCTCTCTTTTTTTATGCTTAGGGTGTGCTTTGTTCGCACCTGCAAAAAAATCTTAGGGTGTGTCTTGTTCGCACCTGTCTAGAGTCATCTGGATCAGGCAGCGTTCCGACGCATTCAATCTTGATCATTTGGGGCTAGAATCATTGCTTGGCTGATGAGATGCCTGCCACGTCGCTACCCAAACATGCCCTAGTTTATCAAAAGTGTGATCTAATATTCCAAAAAATAGCCTTTTATATGATTATATATAGAGAAGGGTGTTTATTTAGAGATAATCCATTCATACACTGGTGGTACTTCATTGAGGCCAAAAGGGTCATATCCACCCCTAAGTTCGCATTTTTATTACAGAGTTCTATACTTAACTATGGTAAGATATTGTTAGTTTATCTATTTCAACACGGGTAGACCCTCTAACATTCATGTGAAACTCAGCTAGTGCATTCATATAAGGCACTTTGTTGTGAAAGTCGAGATTCAAACTCAATTAAGAAAAAAAAAGTCACGCAAAGCTGACAAAAATTGGAGTGCATGTGTCGTGGTAGAAGTTCAAATTTCTAGGAATTTGCTTGGTAGTACGCTGTACACATGGACCTAATTTTTCTATTGCTGCATGCTTCCTTTTAGATTAGTTTGAATCTGAACTTTTGCATTGAAAAAAATAAATAAAAGGATTGAACTTCTGCAGTTTCAAGTAAAAATAAAAGGACAAAAGTGTATTTTTAGAAGCTTCTACACGTTTACAGCTGCCTATAGACATTGTCGCCTAAACTGTCGTTTAGTCCATTTATACAGTGTTTAAACACTATAGAAGATATACTATTTTCATTTAATTGATCATTTATCGTGTTTAAATGTCCTTTTCAAAATTTAGGTAGCTAATGACATCATATTTATAATATTTGCCTATTCGATTTAGAGCACTCTATCTGACCTTATTTAATTAAGTAAAAACTGGACACTCATATTAAACAGCTCTGTGGCGTCATCAAGTATGTTATTGTTTTGTTTTTTTATTTACAATATAGGATAACCTAAAACAAAATATAATAAGAATAAGAATCACTGGAGCCGATGTTGGCTTTTTGAAGCGCATGAACAATTGGCCAGTTTCGGTTAAGCTCTGGAAAACCTTTTTCAGATAACATGTTACACCGGTTACAAGCTTGTTTTAAGGCTTATGGTTGCTTGCTTCAGATATTGCAAATGAAGAAGTTTTCTGTTTAGTAGGAAAAACTTCCGTCACAAATTTAGATATGAATTTGTTGTACCATAGACACATACGTGCCACACGTATATGTCTACCGGTCCTGTTTAAATAACCGTTTAGTCTGAATAATGTCTAGACAACTGATAAAATAATAATCGATTGCTTATCAGTTACCCTTGGGATCACTGGTACAGAAATCCTTTGTACAGACGGTGGTAGACCCATTTACACATTTCCAAGCCCACCGCCTTGGGGTCAGTACTAATCGCCCACAAGACAAAAGCCGTGGGATGTGAGCCGCCTAAAAATTCGATTTTTGCTGCATGCAGGCGGTTCACTTAGTCGGCCGCTGAAATGTATATTTTCGTGCGGCTGACTAAATCAACCGCCTTGAAAATCATTGTCCAGAAAATATGAAAAAAAAAGCAAAAAAAAATTTTTTTAAAAAGGCAAAAAATATTTTTTGGAACCGGAGAGGCACCCGCCCGCCTGTCTCCGTCGAAAAAACAGCAAGTCGCGCAATTTTTTTCGTGCGCGCTTACGCGGCCGTGGGGGTTTTCGAACCCGCGACCTCGGGTTCACGCGTATACCCTCTCTACCACTCCACCCACACGTCACTTGTGTTTAGATACCATTTTTGTTCCCCACATATTATACAAACCCGACGGAAAATTAAATATTTGAGGGTCTAAACGAATTCAAATGAAAAAATGTTCAACTATAAAGTTTCATAACTTTTCGAGATCTACAACTTTCATTTAGAGTGTTTCTCCATCCGAGGTCATTTGTAAAATTTGGATTTCAAATTTGAGGAATTCAAATGCAATTTTGGGAGCCAATAAAATTTCAAGAAAAAATTTATAAACTACAAACATTCATAACTTTTTGAGATCTACAACTTTCATTTTGGTCAAAATTGCATCCTAGGTCGTTTGAAAAATTCAAAATAATAAATTTAAAATTATTTGTACAAAGCGGATGTCTTTGAGATCCGCCAGCTTAAATCGATTTGTACAGATATTGCAAATAGAAGATCCGCCTGTTTAAATATATCGATTTGTACAGGCAGATGTTTTTGTGATCCGCCTGTACAAATCGATTTGTGCCACACGTTCTATTTCTACCGGACCCATCGATTTTTTAACCGTTTAGTCTGAAAATTGGAGCCAACTGTAAAAAAAAATAGTGTCGTTTAAAAATGATTTTTCTACTAGTGGATAGATAGCACTGTCTATATTACAACAGTAGTACATATTTTGGCGTACCATATCACGCCGTCTCGTCCACCGTTCCAGGGTCGCATCTCAGAGAAACAAATGCCGTGGCGTGCGGCACCTCCGTCGCTCTATTTTTCTCCCCAGAAGACTCAATCACCCCCATCGCTTTATTTTTCTCCTCTCTTGGCTTGGCTCGCTTCGGCGCGCGCCAGCCGTTGCAGGTCAAATCCCTCCAGCACGGACCTACAGCTATCAACAGGATTTTCTTTTATCCTCCAGTCACCGACAATCCACGGCAGAAATAAATTAAAGTAGAAAAACGGCCGATTCGCTTCTGATGTCGTGACAACTTCCCCAGTTCGATCACTCAAGGACACGTCGCTCTCAAAGTGTCTTCTTGGATTTCGTTAAACGCAAACAAGTCCATCGTCGGATCGATTGATTTGTCGCGCAAAGACGCGTGAGTGACGACTAGCCGCGTCTGAACCACACTGTTTCATTTCATTCAACAAAAAAAATCCGGACGCGAGCCGCGTGTTCCTAATCGTGATCGCGTGTCCGCTTAAAACCAACCACCGCTTAGTCTGTCCGCCGCTACCACTGCTTCATTCAAGGCCCAGGCCTAGGACTGCGTAACCGCATTCCTTCCATCCATCCATGGGCCAGAAAAAGGACTGGACCAGGCTATCCAGCAAACGGCAGGCCCAACTAACGCAAAAACTCACTTATCATCATTTCACTTTGCTTGGTTCTGTTAAAAAAAAAATCACTTTGCTTGGATGGACGCATGCAAAACATCCGCATGAAAGTATCGCCATGCCTCCATCTACCATGCTCTGCTGTTTGTAGTCATCATAGTTTCTTTTTTTGATATATGATAAAATAGTAATCGAAGTTTTCCAATGATGCCCATGAGGCACAGCGTTTATAATAATTATAGTATATAAGTTTCACACAATGCTGTTGGATTTTATTTGGGCTTGTGAAATTTTATTTAATTAAAATCAGATATGGTCCAAAATAAATGCTAGGCAGAATAAAGTCTTAGCCCTACATGGTATTTTAGATGTGGTGCGCCGTGGGCTGGTTTTACCACTTGGCTAATTGATAGAGTAATTACAAGAGTTAATTTTGCTAAGAATAATAATTCATGGCCTGATCACCTAAACATTGTTTAGCCTGTTTACGTACTGTTTAAACACTATAGATGTATGTCATTTTTGTCTAGGGCAGGCACGGGGGTACTTGATGGTATTCATTATATGGAATACCCATTATTGTTTTTGCTAATCAATAGTATTTAAGGGTACAACCAATTATACATGTTAAAAAATACAGGGTTGAAAACCTTTTCGAAATTTTGAATACACTCTATACAAACCTTGGGCCCACCACTGATTTACATTTAACCGGCCGTTTTGCCCATTTAAGTGGTTGTCGCAATTCTTCAAATAATGAGATACCTTGGAAATTTGTAAAAAGTAATATTAACAGAACATTCATACATTGTTTAAGTCTGATCAATTTATGGACAAATAATTATTTACTGCCAACGTGTTGCAATTTCAATGGCTAACCTCTTTAGATGTCTCTGATCGTCAGCTTCACTCCAAAGTCCAAACATGCATCATCAACACCCTTATATTGTCGAAGTTGTTTTCCAAGTTCATACACAGGGGTACATGCATCATAATTTACCACTATATGTAGATAGAAGATTATATAAAAATAAATAAATAAAAGTAGTGGGATAATTTTGCAAGTTGCCTTTGAGATCTCTTCCTTATTTCCCACAACAAAGTTTCTCTCCAAACTCTTTGATGAATTTCTGGAATTCAAAATAGCTGCAACAAAAAATATTAATAATTAATAAATAAAAAGAATCATCATATTTGTTTGTCTTATCAGTCGGACTTATCAGTTGTTCGAACAATATTTTTTTCTTACAACAAACTAGCCAACTTGACTTATAAGCCGGCTTATTTGACAGGCGTGCATGCATTTTGCACTGCAGGTGCCGGCTATGACAAGCATGGCGGCAAGCAGGCAGCAGCAGCAGAGAGCCAAGACAGACCCCGCCCAGCTAGCAGCAGTGTCTCTGGCCGACCTTTGTCTCGTTGCGTCCTAGCCTCCTACTCCCTCCATCCCATGGACTTTGTCGTTAAAAAACCGTGCCCCCCTCACAGACACGGTTTTTAAGTGATGAACTTCATGGGACAGAGGGAGTAGGCACCATCGTGTCCCTGTTCCTACGTGCCCAGAGCAGGTGCCCGCATAGCGGCGGCGGAGGAGGATGCCGATGCGGATTTGATTAGCGACCTCCCTCACTGCGTGCTGGGTACCATCGTGTCTCCCGCTAACAATTGTTTTCATCAAATAAAACAATTGTCTTTTTATGATAAATTTTCAAATAAATATTAAATAATTTTATGTTTATTATAGGACAATAGCTCTCGTGAACTAAGAATATTGCTGACCACAATAAAAATTTGGCATGGACTCATTAAAAATTTATCTTCCGTGCTCCAATAAAAAACTAATAAAGAGTACCGACAAAAAGAAATATCTCGTGTTAAGTCTTTATGGTATTCTTTTTTTTTTCTATAATTTACTTTCTAATAATTTTTATATTGTAACAAGGTTAAAGATCAGGCTGCAAAGTACTTTAGCGTATTAGAATAGTCACATTTTATAAATCTTAAATAAATTCGGCTAAGTAAGTGTTTATCATCAGCAAGGCACAAAGAAAGTACAAGCGGATAAAGATACTAAGTCTATAGAAAAGCTCCAACTGAAAAAAGTGGTATATAAGTTGAAAAGACAAACATCAATATGAGGCCAGAGTAAAAAATGCTTGACATGACAAAAATAGGAATAGAAATAGTCGACCATAAAACAAATATGCATTTAGAAAAAAAATATTGTACAATTAACAATAATGTATACTAAATAAACTAGGAATGTTGTCAATCTTAGTTGACACTAGTTGTTCTTTATAGAACAAATGTTTTTTTTTTTTTTCTTATAGGTGGAACATTTTTTTACTTACTCATTTGTAGAAGAATATTTTTTTTAGAACTTAAAAATAACTTCTATAGTAGAAAAATCAATATTTTATTAAGAGAACAAAATATTCTCATAGTAGAATAATGAGGAATGTTGTCAATCTTATTTGACACTAGTTGTTCTTATAGAACAAATGTTTTTTTGTTATAGGTAGAACACTTTTTTTACTCATTTGTAGAAGAATATTTTTTTTAGAAGTTAAAAATAACTTCTATAGTAGAAAAATCAATATTTTATTAAGAGAACAAAATATTCTCATAGTAGAATAATGAGGAATGTTGTCAATCTTACTTGACACTAGTTGTTCTTTATAGAACAAATGTTTTTTTTTGTTATAGGTAGAACACTTTTTTTGACTTACTCATTTGTAGAAGAATATTTTTTTAGAAGTTAAAATAAATTCTATAGTAGAAAAATCAATATTTTATTAAGAGAACAAAATATTCTCATAGTAGAATAATGAGGAATGCTGTCAATCTTACTTGACACTAGTTGTTCTTTATAGAACAAATGTTTTTTTTTTTTTGTTATAGGTAGAACACTTTTTTTTACTTACTCATCAGTATAGAAGAATATTTTTTTTTAGAAGTTAAAAATAACTTCTATAGTAAAAAATCAATATTTTATTAAGAGAACAAAATATTTTTATAGTAGAATAATGTTAGAGGTTGACCCATTTGCCTTTGTAGTATCTTATACAATACAAAACTTCACTTGAAAAATTTTCTACATAAACGTCAATATAATTATCCTATTTCAGGCAATACAATACTATATTTTGTATGAAAAATATCTAGAGACTAGATAAATGCAAACAACATTTTACTAGGTCTAATATTTTGTATAGAAAAATCTAAGAAATAAATAAATATAAGGGACATTGTAGAATATAGAAAAGTATAGAAGGTTGCCACCATAGAGCTATAAATATATATATGTACATCTGAGTGTTTATTGTATATGTACCAAGATATCAAGTGCGTTATTAAAGGTTATGAAAGTAGCATCATATATTTAGTGTGATTATTATTAGTGTTGGGCTGCATGTGTGTGAGCTTGTATTGACAAGCTAGCTAGCTGACATGCGATATATGTAAGTTTCCTGCTTCCTTGTGCCATTGCCAAATTAAAGTCGGATCCAGCCTACTGATCTCAACTGATTCCGACCCGGGTCTGCGCGGGGACGTTGAATTAAACAACATACAGATCGGAATCCTGCATCTAATCTGATCAGGATGCATGCCATGCGCGGTTTGATATTGTGCTCGCCGATCACAGATACCTACCTATCTAGCTATACTTTTAGATTATTATCACTACTACATAAAATCTTTTGCAAGGCGCTTCAAATTAGGCCTCGGAGGCGGGCAAAAATTACAACCGCCTCGGTTAATACCTACGATTAACCGAGGCGTTCATTTTTCATTAACCGAGACGGTTAGAAACAACCGCCTCGCAAAATCGATTAACCGAGGCGGACAAATTAAAATGCCCGCCTCGGTTAATCGATATTAACCGAGGCGACCATCTTAACGCAACCGCCTCGGTAAATATATTTACGGAGGTGGGCACGGTATAAGGCTCGTCTTAGAAAATACTAGCACAGCTTGGAGCCCAGACAGCCCATTAGGCCCGATAGCACCCTTGGACTATATAAGCGAGAGCTAGGGTTTCCTTCACTCCCATGCACTCTCTCCCGTCCACTATCTCCTGTCCTCTCTCCCTCATCCACTCTCTCCCTCTCTCCCACCCTCTCTCCACGACCTTGCTGGCGGCGGGGCAGCCACAGAGCGCGGCGCGGGAGGCAGAGGACGCGGCGGCCGTGCAGCAGCGGATGAGGCGGCGCACGGCCCGGCAGCGACGCACGGGCGCGCGCCTGGGCGACCGTGAGCGCCGGGCGCGCGGGAGAGGCAGAGGGCGTGGGCCTGGGCGCGCGCGGCCCGTTGCAGTGGCTGGGCGCCGAGCACCGGCTCGGCGCCGCGCGCCCCGGCGATTACGGAGCGGCCTAGGGAGGCAGAGGACGCGCGGAGCGACCCGCTGCAGTGCCCGGGCGCTGAGCACCGGCTCAAGGGGCGGCGCCCTTCCCCTCTCCGTCCGTCCCCCTCCCTCGCTCGATGGCGCAGGTGGAGGGGGGCTCCTCCTCCACCGACGGTCCATGCTCCCAGGGGCGGGAGGCACGGATCCGTGCGTGGAGGTAGATCCGGCCTCCTGACTGTGGAGGCGGGGATCCAGCGAGGAGGCGTTCTACAAATATGATCCGGCGAGGCGCGACCTCCACGGTGGCGGATCCGGCGAGGAGGTGCTCCACGGCGGCGACCGGCGAGGCACGACCTCCACGGCGGTGGATCCGGCGAGGGAGCGGCCTCCACGACGGCGGATCCAAATGAGGAGGCACCTCACAAATGGGCGGTTCCGGCGAGGGGTGACTCCACAAATGGATCCGGAGGTATGCAGGCGAGGGTGGATTCCAAAGGCGTGGACGCGATGGCCGGTGGCGGATCTGGCTACACAGGCCCAGATCCAGGCCCATTTGGGCTAGGGTTTTCTTTTTTTTTTGGTTTTTTATTTGATTTTCCGAGGCGGGCATTTCAACCGCCTCAGGAAATCTTCATTAACCGTGACGTTGGCTCCGAGGCGGCAGTGCATGCCCGCCTCGGTTAATGTTTTTCAACCGCCTCCATAAAATTTTATGTAGTAGTGTATAGGTATAGATTAGAGGAGAATTAATAAGGTCGGGCACCTGATCGATCAACTCCTA
>JADLZL010005017.1:0-104325 GCA_015844335.1 Chrysopogon serrulatus | reverse complement strand
TAAACCCTCCCACTCATGGGGGTATTTTTGCAACAGCCGGATAGGATGAGTGGAGGGGATTTAAGTGCTAAAATTACCGACCATCGGATTAGATTCCCCGTAGTTGATTAGAGTTTGCATAGTTTGCACAAGAACCTAGTTTGCATAGCATACGTTGCCTTAACTTTAGAGAACCTATTTTTTTCCCCATTGGACTGATAGAAAAAAAAAGTTGCCTTAGAGGAGCCCTAACACTTCTGAGCTTTTTCCCCATTGGATAGGATAATGTCCTTTAGTTCTTTTTAGTTAATTATTATCAGCATTTGAGCCCCCCTCCTCAAAAGTGGAAGTCCCCAAAATGAATGAAAGTTGTAAAATGCAATGAGCAAATATGTCGAAATATATATTTGATTAATGAAAAACTTTTGCTAAATTCAAGTAGAGTAAGTGTAGTTTCTCCCTTTATTAAAATTGAAATCAGACCGGTATCTTACTTTCTCAGGAACAATTTTATCCCAAAAACTTATGTCGCAAGATGTCCACAGGACTATGCATTTAATGCACGGCCGGCCGTAATATAGACCATCTGTACGGCCTTGCCATTTATAGTAAGGTGCAATTATTATATTCCTTTTTCGGCAAGTCTACTAATCACGGTGGCTCGTTCACGCGCGAAAGAAATTTTTCAACAGTGACTACTCGTGGCTTGCACAGCCAAGGCCCAAATAACGACCACAGTTTATGGGAAAAAGGCAAATTAGACATAAACATATGTGTACGTTCACAGAATGGGCAATATATTCAGAAAAGAACAAATGTCAGAAAAAAACACATTCGTATCTGTAGTGTATTTTTCTGACATCTAGTCTATAGCACAAGTCATGATGGGCAAGTCTATCACTACAGAAAAAATGTCACTCTTTTCTATACATCTAGTCTCTAGAAAAAAGCACACATTTCTCCATCTTCTCTGTACATGGCCTGCATCCTGCATGTCAAAAAAAGGATAACATGCGTCACAAATTTGTTTGTGGATGGAGATAAAAAAAATGATGTATATGTTAAAAAAATTAAAAACCTTATGTTGCCTATTTGAGAAGACATTATTGTTCAGGGAGCCTATATTGGTGATGAGCAGGTTGCTACTGGTAATTCAGTAATAGATTGCATTTTCTTAGGCAATATAAGTTTGAGTCGTTAGGCAACAGTGTATTCCTGAATAAGCAACTTAGCCTATTTCCTACTAGTCAAAAAGAAACAAAATTTTAGTGATAGACTTTTTTTTGTTGAAAGGTACATCATTGTAATTTAGCTTATTCGTTACAAACAAATTTGTCAATCACTGAAAGAAACAAACAAATTTGTACTTTGAGCTATTATTTATTTATAGAGTATTCACTTACCAACTCTTGCTATTTCAAATTTCCATTGTATCATTGTTATTATAGATGCATAGTACATAAGTCATGATTGCTTAAAAGGTACATCATTGTATCACAAAATTCAGAACACTGACTGAAACTAAAAAAATGCAAGCCGAGCTACAGCAGCGCTGATGAATAAAAATATGTAAACCTTAGCTAAGGGCAAGGAATGATCACATAAGCACATCAAGTTTGGTCCATTGAACAGCTGCTGGTAAACTAAAAACTACAAAGAGAAATATTACCTGAAGTCAACTGTTGTTGGACAGCTGATGTTTCTGCAGAACTGCTGCTATTGCTACAAAATTAACAAGTACTCAGAGATGCTTTCTAGGAGCCAAAGTATTGCTGATAACTGAAAATGCAGTGTAGATACTAAACAAAAATTTCTATAATGAAATGGACCGCGTAAGCTAATATAAGTCAAGATTTGAGGTTACACATCTTGTTGAGACATCACTCCAGGGATTTCAGGAGTGAACCATAAGTACAAAAATCTGGACATGATTAAAAAATCTGGTTTTACATTAAAACTGAAATAGACATGTGCAAAAAAATCAGCCACAAGCCAAAAAACCACAAAAAGTAATTTATACTTAAAATATTAGCGTGCAATTTTTAGCTTAAGCAAAACCTGATCTGCTTTGGGAGGGACTAATGCAGTTTTAAACTTATTTAAAACCGTCAGTTCATTTCAAAAATCTTTCGAGCCATGGTTTTATTTACAACTATTCCACCAGATTTTGACTATGATTTCATAGACATGGGAGCCAACAGATGCAGCTGACCCAATATTTTGCACTCAACAACTACCAAAACAACAGGATGTGCCTGCTATATCTGAAATCAGGCTATCACTTGAAGAAGCATGAACAGAGGATGTTCCTGGAGCCTCTATTGATGATGAGCAGGTTGCTACTGGTAATCTTGTAGTGGATTTGATTTTCTTACGCAACTTAAGTATGATTCATTAGGCAACAATGTCTTCTAAATAGGCAATTTCTGTATTATGAAAAAGCAAGTGTAGTGTATTGTTCATTTGCAACCCAAAGCCCCACCCAACCTCGGTTTATTTGCAGAAAATACAGAGTTCTGTATTCATTTTTTTTAATGCATTGCACCTGTTTGTATAACGGGCAAAAAATACAGGTCAAGCAAAGAATGAAAAATCGAAGTGAGGCCAAATGCCTCACCTCCATGCGCAATGCCATCCTCCCCCTCCCCGAGTGAAAAATAGCCGGGATCAAAATGAAGCTGCTTATTGATCTCGAAGCTAATGCCATACTTAGTGATGTTCGCACAGGCATATTTTTGAAATCCTAACGCATATAGAAGGAAGAACAACATTACAGTTAAATGCCTACGATATGACACAATACAACAAGGGCAACTAGTAGCTCAATAATGTATGACATCTAGTATTTCCACGTATGTTTAGAAATCAGAAACTCAAATGAAGCAAATATGGTAATGTTGTAGTGGATTGCACTTTCTTAGACAATTTAAGTGTCATTCATAAGGCAACAATGTCTTCCTAAAATAGGCAATTTATGTATTCTGAAAAAAGCAAGTATAGCATTTGTGTTCATTTGCAAACCACAGCCCCACCACCCCTGGTTTATTTGCAAAAAAAGGAAAAAAAAGAGGCAAGATAGTTATATAAAAAATTCCTGCTGATTCAGAAATACATCATCAGAAAAGACATGTGTATATCGAAATATCAACCTGTCTGATTCAGAAAATAAAGCACCAGAAAAAGGCTACACAGTTGTCAGTAGGCGTGGCTGTGGCGTTAGGCTTTTACAACTTTCGGTTACTAAGCAAACATAATACAGGAACAAGTACTAATTCGGTTACTAAACTGCTAAGCACTATTGGCTGAACAGGAAAAAATATGCACACTGCAAGCAAAAACTACTGGCAAAAATAGAAAAGCATGGCATCATTCAGGCCACTACTGAACAAGTACCAGCAGTTGCTCGTGCAGTAGCACTCACTTGCTGTTTTTTCAATTGCTGCTACTTTCTCGTGAAGCCTACACTAAACTCCCCTCTAACTCACTGGAAATTAATATGCTGGATATATAGATAATATACTAGCATTATGGTGTCAGTAATCTATCAGTAAAATTGATTTCCTTTCATACAGCCGGATGGCAACATGCCATTTGAATATTCTATATAGTGACTTACATTGATGTGTCTCACAGCTAGGCATTCTACATGTTGGAAACCGATTTTCATCATGTTTGAAACCAATGTAAATTGTGCATGCATATCTAACTTTAAAAAAGGCATATTTGATCAGACAGATTGGTGCTCAAGAAAAGAAATGCTAAGTAATCAGGCAAACAAGATCATCCCTAATGGCTTTAGTTCAGGTATATAAGCAAGTCAATTTTGAAGAAATTGAGCCTTTAGGAAAAAAAATCACTCTCACATGCAACTGACATAATAAAGCAATAAAAATGCACTATCGTAACAAACTTTCCCCCATGTAAGACCCCCTACGTAGAAATTGCAGCCTGTGAGCATTTCAGTTATATAATTTCAGCCTTTGTAGAAATTACATGTCTGTCTCTGCTTGTTCTGCTACACTAATTCAGAGAGAAAAAAGGCCAAATTGTATGGACAGAGGAAAAAAAGAAAGTTGTGCCCATCCATTCATGTGTTGCTGTTCCATGTTGTTCTAGTCTCTAAGCAGGTAATCATTACAGGTTCAGCACTCATAAGTCACGAGGGCAATAAAGAAAGGACTTAAGGACATTCTATTTGTGGGTTCAATTTAACTTATATATAACAACATATGTGAAGGAATATCATAATCATATCTACATTAACATGATCTAATTTGACTTAAAACTTATCCTTTCGCATCAGCAATTTCATTTTGTAGCTGTTGAAAAAATGGTGCAGTCAATTTGAACTAATTTTGCCTGATGCATTTAGCAGACACTGAGCATTCAAAAACATCTAGTGCAAGAGCTCTCTGGTTCTCCCAGTGCTAGAACCATGAATCATCCCTAAAACCATTTTGCAGGCAGCAGTATCAATCCATAACACTAAAGCACCAACATCACCCTACTTCTGAAGTCATGACCTCCAGGCTAAATAGTATACAGGGTACCCTGCATTCTACAAGCAAGCAAAAAGTTGGCGCCTAAAATTAGCAGCCTGGACAGGCAGGCAAGCTCCAGCAGCTCACGGACAGCCAAACCCAACTCAGAGGCCCTCAATCAAGCCGCAGCGCGCGAGATCTAGCCCAGCCGTCCGCTCCTGTACCCACGAACACATCCCCAATACAAAAATCGATGCATGCATAATAGGACAAAGTAAGTTCGATTGAAAACTCACCTGAATCTGCGGCAAACGATAGGGCTGCGCTCGTGCCATGGGACAGGGGCGCCGCCGCAAGGTACGCCATAGGGGGGCACGAGGTGGAAGATGGTCGGGGTTGAGGTGCGACAATGCCATCGCAGAGAAGCCTGCAGGTGAAACAAAACCATCTAAATCCGTCGAAATCAGTAGATGCCCCACCCAAATCGCACAAAAAATAGAAATCCCCATAGCTAGGACCTAAGGCTCACCTTCCTGCTCGTCCCCTAGCTGCCTAATCTGCTCCTCTTCACTCTGTAGATCGAAAAAAAATCTGAGGAAAAACGCCATTACAATCGAGCACGACACGTCCTAGGGCAGAAAGACATCGAACCTCTCATCGGAGTGCTTAGCTTCGTGGGTTGACATCTGCCTCTCTGCTTGAGATTAGAGAGAGAGGAGGAGAGAGCGAGAGGGTGGGGTGGAGAAGAAATGAATGGGCACGCGCCCTTCCTGTCATCACGACGCGCAGCAGCTCTACGATTGCAGATGGACGATACTACTCCCTCCGTCCCAAAAAGATGTCGTTCTCGCTTTCCGAGAAACGACTGTCGGCAATTTTTTTAAATAGTAAATATCATTAATTAGTATCATAATTAGTATCATTGAAAAGATCTTTAGATCTAGTTTTTTAAAAAATTATTTAGAGATATAAATATTACATATATTTTCTACAAATCAAATCAAACGTGTGACACGAACATCAAAAACATCATCTTTTTGGGATGGAGGGAGTACGCTGGTGTGCGTGCACGGATACAAAATCACGGCCGGCCAACATAAAGTCATTACCTAAAATAAAATAGACGTACATTTCTACATAAAATTCTGATCTATTCATGGCACGCCTACTACCTAGCAATCTCGACAGGCTACCTGAGTTCCCTAAAAACAGGAACAAAGTTGAGGAGAAAAACAAAACATATCCAAAGGGTAAGGCAGAGAGGACAAAAGGGGGAAAGAAATGTTAAGCTGATTCCAAATCCTTCCTCTGCTCTTCTTCCTCGCCACCATTAGTCCTCTCGGCGCCGCCTCCGAGCTTCTTGTGCCAGCCGAGCCTCTTTGTCGCTTGGCACGCCCAATCCCACGAGTGGAGGAGCATGTAGGAGGCGATACCGCCGACGAGTCCGTACGCGATGGAGTAGGTGAGCGGCATGAGCGCTAGTGTTAGGAACGCCGGCACGGCCTGCCGCATGTCGTCCCACTCGACCTCCGCCACCGCACGCATCATCATCACACCCACCAGCACCAGCGGCGGCCCGACCGCCCAAGACGGGATCGACGCGAGCACCGGCGTGATGAACAGCGCCGCCGCAAAGTAGGCCGCCGCCGTGAGCGCCGCCAGCCCAGTCCGGCCGCCCTCCCGGATCCCCGTGGACGACTCGATGAACGCCGTAACCGGGGACGTGCCCAGGAGCGAGCCAAACACGATTGCCGTCGCGTCGGACATGAAGGCGAAGTACTGGCCCTCGAACTCCCCCGTCACGTCGTCCACGAATCCGGCGAACCGCGCCATGGTGTAGAGGCTACCGGTCGTGTCCAGGATGTCGACGTAGAGGAAGGTGAAGAGCGCCTCCCAGAAGTAGCCGTGTCCGATGCCGCTGAAATCGAGCGCGCCTGCCGTGGAACGGATCCGGTGCACGTCGAACACCTTCTTGAAGTAGTGGAAGCTGTCGTCGCCGGCGGGCGTGTCCGGGAACGCGGTGACGGCGGTGTGGCGCGGCCAGGACACGAAGGTCACGAAGAGGATGCCGTAGATCAGAGCGCCCTTGACGTTCTTGATGAGGCAGAAGGCGATGATGAGGAAGCCCACGACGGCGAGCCAGAAGGTCGGGGAGGTCATTCGGCCCGAGAGACAGAGTATGCCGCCGGAGACAGTGCCGCCCGGCATCAGCGCCACCGTGCCGTTGGGGAACGTGATCACTGGCGCCACGGACGCGCGCTGCGACGCCGGGCACGCGCCCAGCGTGACCAGCGTCGACGAGCTGAACCCGACGAGCCCCACGCCCTCGTTGTTCTGCAGCCCAATGAAGGCCAGGAACAGCCCGATCCCTGCGGACGCCGAGATCCGCACAGGTTTGGGGATGAACTGGGCGAGCTTGGACCGCAAGCCCACGATGGAGATGAAGAGGAAGATGAGGCCCTCGAGGAAGACCGCTGCGAGCGCCTTGCGGTAGGGGGAGCGTGCCGGAGCCGTGGAAGCCGACGACCGTGTAGGCGAAGTAGGCGTTGGTGCCCATCCCGGGTGCCAGCGCGATGGGGAGGTTGGCGAAGGCGCCCATGATGAAGGACCCGATCACGGACGACGCCGCGGTGGCCACGATCAGGTCCCGGCGGACGGACGCGCCACGCAGGCGGCGTACCCGGGGTCGACGGGCGGGAACTTGCACCCTGGGGACGGCGCGTCGCAGTCGTCCACGGTACACGTGGCGCCGGAGTCGGAGAGGATGGATGCGTTGACGGCGAGGATGTAGGCCATGGTGAGGAACGTGGCCGTGCCGGCGCGCAGCTCCGTGGTGAACGTGGTCCCGCGCGCAGCGAGACGGAACCGTCGGCCGACCCATGACCGCTCCACCGCCGCGTTGAGCTGGCCCAGCTTCGTCGCGGCCGATGCCGGCGCCGCAGCGTGCTCCCCGCTGCCTGTACTCGGGATGATGGGGCTGGCCATGACAGCGCGTGGGGGCCCTGGGCCCTGGCGGGTTGGTTGTGTGGCTGTGTGGGAGCGCGTGCGTTTGGGATCTTTTTAACGAGGTGATGTGGGTGCGCCGTGGGTGTGGGCAGTCAAAGGCTGAGGCATAGAGAGAGAAAAAGATCAAGGAAATTTTCCGGTTTATTTTAAAATAAAAAGCTTTATGTATATCTCTATAATGTTGTTTGGGATCTTCTTATCTGTTTGGTTTTTCTTTTGGGTGACTGAATGATGTGGGGAACCAAAGGCCAAGCATCGTGCTAGGTTATCCTTGTTGCGACTACTATGAATTGGGTGAAAGCGTTTGCGATTAGGACATGAAGGAACTTTATGAACTTTTTGTTTTTGCTTTATTCGGGTTTGTTGGGAGAATTTGTGAGATCTTTTTGGGACTTGGTTGAGGCGATTGATTGCGTGATTTAGACCAATACGATTTTTTTTTAAGGATGCTGGCTTCGGGTCATTGACTTGAGTGGAGGTAATATAGTGTGTGCTTGTTGCGAGTAGGTAATATAGTGATTTTGCATGAAAAGGGATCTTAGAATCATAACTCGTTTGGATTTAATACCAGTTTGAGCTTAACTCATGAAAAAATTGTAGTTATGGATTGTAGGCGAGTTGTACACGTATCAGTTGGGAGAGAGAAGGGGAAGGGAGTTGGAATTTTACAGCTATAGCTAGGATATACTCTCTCCGTTTTAAAATAAGTGTCGTCGTGGAATACGTGGCACAAGTTTAATTTGATTTATAGAAAATAGATGTAATATTTATATCTTCAAATAATTTTGTTAAAAAACTAGATCTAAAGATCTTTTCGATGGTACTAATCATGATACTAATTGATGATATTTAATATTTACAAAAATTGCTAGTATTTGTTTCTCGGGAAGCAAAACGATAGATATTCCTGAACGGAGGAAGTATTGTTTGTCTTATTTTATTGATTCTCACACAACAAATAGGAAGCATCAGATGCCGTAAAGACTTATTCAAAAACTGCAATAAGCAATAAATTTGGGGAAAAATTAACATATTTCAGATATGAGAAGAACAAATGCGAGCAGCATGAATATCTAGCTGGTACACCCTGCATTTCATATTAATTCATTTTGAGTTTGTCGGAATCAAATTTAATTGAATTTGAGTAAATCAAAAAAGAAAGATATATGAATATAACAAGTTTGAATAAATACACTATAAAACATAATTTATGTTAAAAATAATAAAAACAACCTTTTGCTATTGATGTTAGTGTTTTCTTTTTAATAAAGTTATATTTAAAGTTTAACTTAAAATAAGATTAAAGCAAATAATTTTGTTAGAATGAAGTGTGTAGCTGCGACACCGACACTTTTATATCTAGAAAGCTCGAAATGCTCGGACTGTGGCGTGTACTGTCAAACAAAAAAGTAAGGAACAGTAAAGGGCAAGAAAGCATGATGTGTTGCGTGCGTCATCCGTGACTTGTGCAGTTTCATTTGATGTGCAACCAAATTTTCTACTACCTCTGTCCTGAAAAGAATGCAACTTCCGGTTACGTGTCAGCTGAAATGATTCACATTTGATCAAGTTTTTAGTAAATAGTACTCACATTTATAACTTAAAATGAATTGATCATAAAAATATATTTTATAGTTAATCTAATGGTATTAGTTTTGTATCATAAATATTAGTATTTTTTTATCTATAATTCGTTAAACTTAAGATACTGAAACATGGTACTATTTTAGAATTACATTCTTTTCAGGACGGAGCTAGTACTCTTCTGAGCAAACTTGTTTCTTGTTTCAACGAACTTTGTTTGTAGCTAATAAGTGTCTCATAATTTTTATTTATTGGAAGTCATCATGAGAACAGAGCAACATGTGCAAAGTGCCTCCCGAGGTACTACTAGTCCATAAACTAATCCTTTGTTAGAATTAGAAGTTCAGAGAAAACGAAGGTCTCATGTACTCGAAACTCGATTGGTTTGTATGCAGGGCGCCGATATTAACTACTGAAGTCGACTGCCGACGGCGACATGTGCAAGATGCCAGGAAACGGACGAAGCGTGTACGTCTGCCGCATGGGGACTTTTTTTTTTTTAATCCCCTTTTTTACAAAATATTCCAATAATATTCCCACCCAAATAGTATTTGCACATATAGCCCTTTTTTTGTCGGCGCCGGTGGGGCTTTGCGTGACCAAATAACTTGTCACGCCACATGCATTGGCGTGACAAGATCTTACGTTGGACGTCGTTTCCGGCGTGGAAAATCTTGTCACGCCAATGCATGGCGCGTGACATTATTTGCGCCACCACATTTGGCGTGACAAGACTAATTTTCAAAAAATCAAACTCTTCCATACGACGTCGGATGAAGATGATTTTTATATCAAAATTGTAGCTCTCGAGGGAGATCTACAACTTTCTAGTTTTGAGTTTTTTCATTTGAGAACATTAAGATGCTCAAAAAAATTAAATACTTTTTCAGCACCATAATAAACATTATAAGAGTTAAATCGCTTTTGAAAATTCATATCTTTTTTTTTATGCGGTGTCAAAAAAAAGATACTTTTTATATCAAAGTTGTAGCACAAAACGATATCTATGACTTTTTAGTTGAAAGTTTTTTTTTTTTTTGAGGGCGTTAAAATGCTAAAAAAATAATATAGTATTTCAGCACCATATATGGAGCTAAAATACTATATTATTTTTTTGAGCATCTTAACGTTCTCAAATGAAAAAAAAAACATGCAACTACAAAGTTGTAGATATCATTTTGTGCTGCAACTTTGATATAAAAGTATCTTTTTTGACACCGCATAAAAAAGATATGAATTTTTAAAAGTGTCGAGCTCTTATACGCTTTATTATGGTGCTGAAAAAGTATTTGATTTTTTGAGCATCTTAATGTCCTTAAATGAAAAAACTCAAAACTAGAAAGTTGTAGATCTTTTCGAGAGCTACAATTCATCTTCACCCGACGTCGTATGGAAGAGTTATGATTTTTTTAAAATTCAGTCTTGTCACGCCACCGGGTGTGGCGCGAAAGACCAAGCTGTCACGCCACATGCATTGGCGTGACAAGATTTTCCACGCCGGAGACGACGTCCCAACGTGTGAGATCTTGTCACGCCAATGCATGTGGCGTGACAGCGTTATTTGATCACGCCCGGCCCACCGGCGCGACCAAAAGGGCTATATGTGCAAATATTATTTGGGTGGGA
Organism: Chrysopogon serrulatus; assembly: GCA_015844335.1. Classification (NCBI taxonomy): domain Eukaryota; kingdom Viridiplantae; phylum Streptophyta; class Magnoliopsida; order Poales; family Poaceae; genus Chrysopogon; species Chrysopogon serrulatus. The sequence goes on along the minus strand of JADLZL010005017.1, from coordinate 93,649 downwards.
ATATTATTGAAATATTTTGTAAAAAGGGATTAAAAAATAAAAAAATCCCGCCGCATGGTCGATTGTTGACCATATAGTATTTTGCCGGATGGTATGAATATGATATGATGCTAGCACTATTTTTTGTAGAATTTCATGAGAGCATATTGCTGAGTTCGTCAATAATTTTTGCTCACCTCAACATCTGAGGTTGACATGGGGGTGTCAGCCTTTCACACGGGCAGTATATGCTACTATCACGTCTTTGTTGGTGGAATCTAATATTTTTTATTTCTTTGCATACTTTATATACACACTCGAATACGTTTTTCCCAACAGTAAAGTCAGCTTATTATCGATGCCATGTCACCTGCCTACTCCCTCCATACTCATATTAGTTGACGTTTTTGGACAAGGCCACGGTCTCCAAAACCTATTTTTATCCATCATTTTTTACTAAAATATATAAGAAAACTAAAAATAAAATTAATTTTATAAAAGTAGGTTTTAAGATGAATCTATACATATAAGTTTCACCTTTTCAAACTAAATATTTTAAAAAAGTTATTGCTAGTTTATGTTTTCAATATTTGACTCAAACCTTGTCCAAAACATCAACTAATATAAGTATGGAGTAGTACCTTCCTATGCACCTTTGTTTTTTCTAAACCCTAATGCATCCTTAATTCTATTGTTAAATCTACCCCATAAAACCTCTCTCATACATATCCACTTACCCAAAAATTATACCCTCTATCTATAACCTACTAATGCACCAGTGTTTTGGCATGTGTTGTGTTTTTATTGGTTCACATGGTGTGACTGGAATATAACACTTGCTTTTTTCTTAAGAGACAAGATGTTGTATGTTCGTATCTCAGCTTTTTACTGAACCACGGTCGTGCACTAATTAAGAGCATCTTCAACAGTTCCCATCTCAAGTTACTATTTTTACTTTTTTAGAAAAAAAACAGAAAAATCCTTCTCCAACAGTTCTTCATCCCGGATTGCCATTTATCCCAAGATGGAAAAAGAGCTTTCACGCGCATATATATATGCTTGCTGCTTCGACTTCAAGACGCATTCGTCCGTATTCGAAGAGGTGGAAGGGTATAAAAATAATTTTATTTCTCTCTCAGGGTTCCTGATATAAGTTTTGAGCGGTGGAAGGACATAAACATAATTTTATTTTTTCTCTTAGGGTTCCTGATGTAAGTTAGTTCTAGGTTCAACAAGTGAATTATACCAAACTATTGAAGATGAGCTCTTTTTTTTTACTTGGCACATCTTTTTAGGAATTAGCAAAACACAAGATTTCTCAAGTACAATATAGAAAACCTGTTGGAGATGCTCACATCTTTTTAGGAATTTGTCACACCCCAAAATTTTTAATTTTGGGTAGTGCTTTGAAAAACACTAAATAAATAAATATTTTTAATATTTGCATAAAATTTATCAATATTAGTTTAAGTTTCTATATACTTTTGTTAAATAAAATTATGTTTTTTATAGTCATTAAGTATCTAAATTAACCGTCAATTAGCTATAGAAAAGGATGCAATTGCGATCACCAACGTATAGTTAGGATTTGCACCGATAGAATTTCATAAATTTTGGTGTTTCAACTTGTTTCTACAAAAGTAAACGAGGAAAAGACACAATCCTAGAAGCTTATCGAATATAGAATAAGAAATTGCATACTACGGCAATGCAGGAAAGATCTAGAAGGAACCAGAAGACACCATACCGAAGCGGAACCGAGACGGATCCTAGGGGGGGGGACGGCCGGTCCCACCCTAACACCGACCAAGTCCTTGGTGGGGCCCATCTACGGGCCACTTCGCCTAGTATGCTCCACCATCTTTGAGGATCAATCTCTACCGTCCGCCGAAGTCAGTTTGATCCGATGGCTCACGTTCATCCCACTGGGCTATAAAAATCCTTATTTATTCATCTCTCATTTAAAATCCGATCAGCAGCTAGAAACCTTAATAAGAGCTCCTTAGATAGGGCCTAGATAGCTAGATAGAACTAGAGAGACAAGCACTAACTTAGACTCCAGATCCCATCAAGAGTACATATTGGTATAGTTCTTTACCTCCTTTTGTCTTGGTGAATGTTGGTATTTCTAATGTCACTACTAAAAAGCAGATATAAATCCTACCTCAAATAACAACGCCAGAAATGGTTGGTATTATAATTGCTTGTCATTAGCAACTAGCCACTCTTGAATTACTAACATTCCTAAACATGAAGTAGGTTGTCATCCCCAATTATATTGCTAGAAAATTATCATAGATTTACATTGTACTTTTGTGACTAGGCAGATAAAATATATGAATAAGATATGAATGTAAACTAATGGGTTCTGCAAGCGGACAGATAATTATACCGTTGTAGCATTTTACCTAGGGAAGTATCCAGGTTGTCGATTTATAATTATACCTCTAGAAAAGCTATGTAATAAACTATTATTATTATATTGATGAGAAACTATATAAACTGGATAAACGATATTACCTAAGTCATATACTCTAATCATAACAAAGAGGTCACAAGATAAATAAGAATAAATACGGGTGATAGCATAATCATCAAGTATCATAATTAAGGATAATCATCAGAGCATCTTACTAGTCATAATTATATCTAGCCATTTAATATATTAAGGAGATAGGTCTATAACTACGTCAATTGAATAACTCTAATTAGTGCAACTACATCTAGTAATCATCGCTAAGTCAACCCTAAATCATCATTGCATGTAAAGAGGCATCAACTAATGAGGGTATTAAGACCTAAGTCACCTCCTTCGCGACCGTGCCCATGCTAGTCCTACATACGGGGGGTGGACTACGGAGGAACTAACGTAGTCTGTCACCTATGCGGACTACCACACGTCCCCGGCATATCGGGGTGCACTCAAGAGATAAACAAGACATCTAGACACCACGTCTACATATCGCCTATCATCTACCCATTGTACATATGGATAAACATTATACGAGCAATTACATGAATTCAATAAGATCGAAGTAACTAAACTAGACATATAATCAAAATAGACAATGACTATTGCAATTAAGAACATATAAATCTATTTAGAGTAAAGTCTCCCTAATCTGAATAATGAATACAATAAAGTAATTAAGAACTAGATCTATTACCGAACTCTCGCGCTCCAGCCAGACGCTAGGGGCTCCAGATCCGATGAAGAACTAGATCTCTTCTACTTCTAATCTAGCTAGCTAATCCTATGAACTAGAAGGCTCTTGATGAATAATGAATTGGCTCTCTCCGGGGTGGGTCTACCCACATATTTATAGTCCGGTGGGATGCGTGTGCGCCCGCAGATCAAACCGACGTAACGTAGGGGCTGAGATGCATCCTTGGAGGCGGTGGAGGAACATTCCGGAAGGGGGGCCAAAACCCTAGAGGGTGGGCGCCAGCCGGCGCCATGGTACGCCCGGCCCCCCCCCCACTGGCGACCCCTCGGCCCCACAATAAACCGGGTGTCTTCCAGAGTCTTCCTGAGTCTTCCCGCGGTGTCCTTCGTGGCGGATAAGTTTCGTGGTTATTTTGCACTAGAATCCCTCTTTTCAGCTTTTCTGGAAATTACCCTGGAAATTACGTAATATGCAAAACTTCGTGGAAATTGTCGGATAAATCCCTAGACTAGTGTGTTTTCATGTTATCCTTCGTAAAAAAAGCCCTAGTAAAAGTTGACGCTAATAGGTGTTAACAATACCCCCAAGTTTTACCTTTTGCCAGTCCCTTGGCAAAGACACCAAGCCTAAATGTTATTGTATTTGGATCAGGAGTTGCTGCAATATCATTATACTTTTCCAGTACACACGCTTTCAAATAAAATTTTCTCTGGATCAAACAATGTATGCTCTAACCTTCAAATTTACTCTTTTCACCTGTAATATGGGGCTTCACAGCTTTTGCATAAGTCTTGAGCTGTCGAAAGATAGAACAATCAAGCTAAGTGCTATGTCTCAAATTCTTTGCAATACCAACATCCCGGAGTTTTTGATAAATTTTCAGAATAAAACTCAGAGCTTAATTGTATGACACCCTCAAATCTCTCAATGTATATAGTATTTGTGGTTCTCTCTTGAGGCATTAATGTTGTTATGCCTCCTATAGCTAAAGGTATATATAGTGGAGCTTATAGGATTGGCAGTAACAAGGTTAGGCATATTTACAAAACATGTATTATAAAGTCAACTAATGGATCCATAGAGAATCGAGGCATACAATCAAACCAAGATGTGCATGTGTATGGAATATGGTGGATGGGTGCATATGTGTTATTTATGGCTAACTCCTAATTCTATTATTGCTCTTTTGGGAATGACTCTCTTTTAAGGCTTTTCTTAGGAAAGATATGGGCTATCTTCATTATTTCTTTTTATTCAGGGAGGCGGGCATCTAGTACCCATTGTTTTAATTGCTGGGACACTTGTCCATCTTTTACTCCCCTTTTTCTTTCTTTCTTTTTCTTTCTTTGCTTTTTCTTTTTCTTTCTTTTTGCATAGCCATATGTATCCTTTGAATACAATAAATGAAGCGAGAGATAAAATCAGGACTTAGAGCATTAAAGACAGGGGTTATCCTATCGGGTTTTAGTATATTTTTGTGCTCTCTCCCAGTGTAGGAGGTGAATATTTTATGATGAACATGGATGGAAATATAGTGAATGATTGCGATTACTCCTAAGGTGGGAATAATGCATATGTGGACTGGAGTGTGCAAGTGATTCTTGGTTTTAAAAGCATGACAAGACTCTCATAAGGTATACAACACAGGTTGACTGAACTCAATGCAAACTAAGTAGCTTTAAATGTGAAAAAGATTTTCTTATCCTCTAGGATATTAATTCTAGCTTTGGTAGAAATTTACATTTATCATACAAGAGCTCATCATGTAAATTTTAGATTTTCAAAATAAATCCTCCAGAACTTAGCAATGCTAGGAACAAGATAAATAGCAGCTCAACCTTCATGAATCATATCAATCAATTACCTAGACTCAAATAAGCAAGCTTATACCTCCACAATTAAGGTTCGGAATAAATTCTCCAATTAAAACAACAAAGTGCTTAAAACTAGAGAGATTTTAAGTTTGGCAAGTAGGTACTTAGTAAGCATTATAACAGAGCAACTATTCATCATCTCTAAAACAGATTTAATGTTCATCAATTTTATTTAGCTCTAGCCTAGACTAATTTTAAATTATACTCTAATAAATATATAACTGAATATTTATTTGGTTTTATTAATTATATATCTTTTTTATGGTTTTATATTTAATACCTAACACAAGACTTTATGACTTTGTGGACCTTCATGTGCCCACATATTTTTTGGTATTTTATGACTATTTATAGTAGACTCGAAAATCGTTTAGGTGTAGTCACCGATAACTAGGGGATGCTCCTCCCCAAGCTTGATGATTGCAATATCTGGTGTAAATGTCCTTCGAGCGGACTAAGCAATAGCGAACCCGGTGGTTACCACTGATAGTCTCTCTCCTTGCTATGATGTTTCTCCTGCATAAATACTCCATAAAAAAGAAAACCAAAACTCAAGGCTCGAATTTAATAATGAGTTAGCGGTCGACCAAAGAGTAATTGATTATCTTTATGAGTTATCTTTAATGTTGTCTAATTTAAACAGAATTCACTTTTTTTTCTTTTTTTTGATGCAAGAATTAAATATGAATGCTATATTTTTGTCTCTTTTTATTTTTATGCCACCACAAGTGGATATTCTTTCGAGAAAATACCATCGGGTATCCACATGGGGCTTTATGATGCCATAAATGATGCAATAAATATTTATATATGTATATATTTTTTATCTTATGTTTTAGCATGTAAACAAAATTATGCTACTAAGTAAATTAAATTGCTAATGTATTGAACGAGATAACTACCATTCTAACCTTATGGCTAGGGTACGGAATTTAAAGTCTACCGACAGGACTTAGACAGAGGTAAACACTTACTCAGTGGGTTCATCGTCTGAAGTAACCTCAGTCAACTCCCCGTCTCGTGGTGATGCGTTGCGTGCTTCCTTCCATCTTGCTTCGGTCTCTTTTGCTTCTCTTTCTTCTAGTTCTTCCTCTTCATCTTTGTTTGCTTTCTCCCACGCTTCTAATCGTGCTAGGATCTCCTCCTTTTCTTTCTTGGCAATCTGGTCCATCTTCTCTGCTTCTTCTGTCCAGCTACTCCAGTGAGGCACTTGCTTGTTCTCTTCCTGCTCTGGGAAGCGATCTTCATATTTCACGATCTTGCCAGGGAAGTTTTCCCATCCACAAGTGAGGGCCGAGGCAGGCGACGGTGTGCTTGTCGTCTTCTCCTGTTGCGTTGCTCCTGGCCTGCTCATGGTTATTTAATGTTCTAAATTGACAGAGTACCTTTCCAGCAGGTAGGTTAAAGTGGATGTGTCCGGACCCAATATAGATGTTGGCATTGGCAGTGTAGAGGAACGGTCTTCCCAAAAGGATCGGGGAATCATCATCTCCCTGCATGTCAAGGACTAGAAAATCTGCAGGTATATATTATGCTTGAATCCTTACCATGACATCCTTGACTACTCCTTCAGGAAATCTTAGTGATTGGTCCGCCATCTGCAACTGAATACATGTTGGGTATAAAGGTAAATCAAATAATTCATCATATACCTGTTTTGACATTACGTTGCAGCCTGATCCAGTGTCGCAGACGGTGTGAGGAAAAGTGGTGTCTTTGATTGTGCATTCAATGATTGGAACACCTGGATCACCTCTCTTGATTGGAAATGGCTTGGGTAACCTGTGATCATTTTCTGTGTTGAGAGCAGTGATTAGTTGAGTTGTCTCCTCAGGTGCATGCTTGATCTTCCTCTATCTTCTATTGTTTCTATTGTTCTTCTTCTTTGGTATTGGTTGTTGTTCTTGCTCTTCTTGTTGCTGAAATTGCTTCGGGGCTGCAGGAGCTTTCAGCATGTGGTTCTTGAATGTGAATCTCTCCTTCTTGTCTTTGATGGACAGGACGATCTTGGTGAACTCCGTATAGATGATGGCTTTTGTTGTGCACAGAAATGGTCTACCCAGAATGATGGGTGCCTTCTCATCTACTCCTATCTTTATGACCACGAAGTCAACTGGGACATACGATTGCCCCACTCTAATGACAACTTCTTCAAGTACTCCCTCAGGGTAGCAAATGGACTGATCTGGAAGCTGCAAGCGTATGTTTGTGTACAATAGGGGATCATTTAATATTTTCTCATAAATTACCTTGGGCATGATGTTGACACTTGCGCCAAAGTCGCAGATAGCCTCTGGAAAACTATGACATCCTATAGAGATAGGAATGACAGGTCTTCCAGGGTCTCCCATCTTCTCTGGTAGAGAGTGGTCAATCCACCGTACATCTGCAGCTCAATATGATATTGGGTTGCATTGTGAATATCAACAAGGTTAGCGGTTTCTAAATCTTCTCGGTTGGCCTAGAATTTTGCCTTTCTCTAGTGGAGGAATAGCAAAGACTAACCGAGCTAATTGCGATTCTAACATTTTATTAAAGCTATGCTGATTCTTTATGGCGTAAGCAAAAGTATCCATTCTAGCATGTATGTTTTCCAAAGTTTTATCATTTGATGTTAGCTTCCTAGTCATTTGATCTAGCAGTTTGGATTGACTAGTAACTAATTCTCTTAAAGGCGGAAGGTTATAATTATTGAAGTTGTTACCTTGGTTGTTACCTTGGTAATTACCTTGTCGAGGTTGTTGATTCCACCCTTGATTTTATTGAGGACGATAGTAGGTGTTGTTGTTGATGAAATTCACATCCTCTTGCAGTGTAGGGCAGCTGACAGCTGAGTGCCCGTAGTCTCCACATTCTTCACATGTCATGTGGGAATCATTGACGTGCATGACTTTCTTCTTCTCTATGTCGAGCTTCTTCATAATGAGGTCTAGCTTGGCAGTGACCATGTCGGCTTCCTTGAGATGATGGATTCCTCCTCCCTTCTTGCGAGGCTGAGTACGTTCTTATTGCATGTTGAGTTTGAGGCCATCTTCTCGAGAAGTGCTTTAGCATCAGAGAGCTTTAGTGACAGGAAAGCTCCCCCAGCTGCAGCATCAATAGACTCACGGGTGCTAGAAATTAGCCCGTGATAGAAAGTCTGCATTAACAGCCACTCCTCGATCCCATGATGAGGACAGTCTTCAATGTAGTTCTGGAATCTTTCCCATGCTTCAGTGAATGATTCATCATGTTGTTGCTGGAAACTTGAAATCTTTCCACGCAGAGCATTGGTCTTGGCTGTAGGAAAGGATTTTGCTAGGAAAGCAGTTGAGCATAGGTCCCATGTAGTGTGTTTATCTTTGTTGATGTAGAACCACTACTTGGCTTTCCCCAATAATGAGAACAGGAAAAGACGGAGTAAGATAGCATCTTTTGATACTCCTCTGATAGTGAAGGTGCTGCAGATCTCTAGAAAGTGTTGTAAGTGTGCACTTGCATCTTCATGTCCTTTTCTATAGAATTGGCTGGCTTGAACCATGGTGATGAGGGCAGGCTTAAGCTCGAATCCATTCTCCCCAGTGTTGACTGCTGGTCCAGTCTGGATGTTTGCTGTTGTTGGGACAGAGAACTCTCGCAGCGACTTCTCAGCCATGTCTTCAAACACGGGAGCTAGGTTTTCACCTAAATACTCTTCTGCTTGTTCTTCTATTTCTTCTTCAAATTCTTCTTCCAGTGTTGGAGCTGGCTCCTCTGAAGAGCTAGCTTAAGCAGCAGAGGGTGTTCTTGATGGTGACTCGAATTTATCCCTTGCTTCTACAAACCTTTTCTTTCTAAGGAGTTTCTCTGGATCATCAGTAAAGTTCTTTGGAAGAGAAAAACTATTCATTCATCACCCTGCATAAGATAGGAAAATGATAACAATGAAGGGTGTACCTGACAGAGTTAGAGATCGATTGATAATATGACTTTATGCATGTGTATATAGGTTATCAATATGTTCTAAGTTTATTGTGCCTTCCCCGGCAACGGTGCTAAAAATGCTTGTTGGCATTTCTAACGTCACTACTAAAAAGCAGATATAAATCCTACCTCTAATAACAACGCCAGAAATGGTCGGTATTATAATTACTTGTCATTAGCAACTAGCCACTCTTGAATTACTAACATTCCTAATCATGAAGTAGGTTGTCATCCCCAATTATATTGCTAGGAAATTATCATAGATTTACATTGTACTTTTGTGACTAGGCAGATAAAATATATGAATAAGATATGAATGTAAACTAATGGGTTCTCAAGTTTTTTACGATAATTATACCCGTTGTAGCATTTTATCTAGGGAAGTATCCAGGGTTGTCGATTTATAATTATACCTCTGGGAAAAGCTATATAATAAACTATTATTATTATATTGATGTGAAACTATATAAACTGGGTAAACGATATTACCTAAGTCATATACTCTAATCATAACAGGCAGAGGTCACAAGATAAATAAGAATAAATACGGGTGATAGCATAATCATCAAGTATCATAATTAAGGATAATCATCAGAGCATCTTACTAGTCATAATTATATCTAGCCATTTAATATATTAAGGAGATAGGTCTATAACTACGTCAATTGAATAACTCTAATTAGTGCAACTACATCTAATAATCATCGCTAAGTCAACCCTAAATCATCATTGTATGTAAAGAGGCATCAACTAATGAGGGTATTAAGACCTAAGTCACCTCCTTCGCGACCGTGCCCATGCTAGTCCTACATACGGGGGGTGGACTACGGAGGAACTAACGTAGCTGTCACCTACGCACTACCACACGTCCCCGGCATATCGAGTACACTCGCAGATAAACAAGACATCTAGACACCACGTCTACATATCGCTTATCATCTACCCATTGTACATATGGATAAACGTTATACAAGCAATTACATGAATTCAATAAGATCGAAGTAACTAAACTAGACATATAATCAAAGTAGACAATGACTATTGCAATTAAGAACATATAAATCTATTTAGAGTAAAGTCTCCCTAATCTGAATAATGAATACAATAAAGTAATTAAGAACTAGATCTATTACCGAACTCTCGCTCGCCCAAACCTGCCGCCGGGGGCTCCAGATCCAATGAAGAACTAGATCTCCTATACTTCTAATCTAGCTAGCTAATCCTATGAACTAGAAGGCTCTTGATGAACTTGAAGGCTCTTGATGCTTGACGGCTTGAGGCCTTGATGAATAATGAATTGGCTCTCTCCGTGGGGTCTACCCACATATTTATAGTCCTGGTGGGATGCGTGTGCGCCGCAGATCAAACCGATGTAACGTAGGGGCTGAGATGCATCCTTGGAGGCGGTGGAGGAACATTCCGGAAGGGGGCCGAAACCCTAGAGGGGGGGCGGCCGGCGCCATGGTGCGGCGGCCGCCCCACCCTGGCCCCCCCCCCCCCCCGGCCGGGTGTCTTCCGAGTCTTCCCGAGTCTTCCCGCGGTGTCCTTCGTGGTGGATAAGTTTCGTGGTTATTTTGCACTAGAATCCCTCTTTTCACTTTTAAATTACCCCGAAATTACGAATATGCAAAACTCATGGAAATTGTCGATAAATCCCTAGACTAGTGTGTTTTCATGTTATCCTTCGGGTAAAAAGCCCTAGTAAAAGTTGACGCTAACAGTGTCAACAAAGTGAAAGGTTCTAAATTAGAGTGGGGTGAATTGCTTAATAAAATTTCTACAAAGCACTAAACAAGCCAGTTAATAATTTAAATGGTGAAGCAAGTGTTGCACTAGCGTAAAAGGGGTGCAAACCAACCTAACCAATTCTAACAATCCTAATACACTAGGCATCACACAAGCACCCTGATATACCACAATATACAGTAGTGCACAAGAGTAATCCGTAAGAAGAGAGTCGATGGGGGGCAAACCGTGCCTTCGGGATGTCGTACCAATCACCATTTTGATCAGCATAAATTCCAAATATGATCTTAGTGAATCAATCCCAAAAGAACACCAAATTTTTTACCGAGGTTTACGGCACCGAGGTTTACGTGCTTGCCAACACCAAATTGGCACCACACCAAGCCTCAAACGGGCACCGCAAGAATCATGACAAGATGAGGGCAACACAAGTCACGAGTATTCCACTAAAGTACCTTTTGCGATCTCCCACGGGATAAAGTCATGAACCCCTCATAACACCTCTGAAGTGGCTAAGAATATTCTCCAAGCTTGCTCAACTCTGGCCTCACTACTCCAACGGTCTAGGTGGTGGCAACTACCAAGATAAGCTCAATCGCAACAAGAACGCTCACTAGTACCAGTAGATGCTTGTTGATGGTGGATAGCGTCAACTTTTTATACTACAATAAACATGAGATATGATCAATACACATAGAAGATAGGGAGTTTTAACTAACAATTCCATGAGTTTTGGTGATTTTATATTTTCCAGACATGTTCTAGAAAACCGTGGTGAAGGACGTAATTATCAAACAAATTAGCGAAATTATCTCACGCTTAAACATGCGCCATTGGGCTATACATGAATCGAGGAGGCACCACGATGAAGCGGAGGCCCAGAGCCCAAGATGGGGTGCCGGGTGGCATAAGCCCTAGGGCCGGCCGGCGCCACCACAACGCCGCCTTGGTTCATCTTTTGGAAGCTTCCTTCACCTCCTTTGAGGGTTCATATCCACCGTATGTGAAGTCGGTTTGATCGAACGGCTCGTATGCATCCTACCGAGCTATATAAGAAGCCCTCTGGCCCCCTGACGGAGGCATCCCTGAAACCCTAATTCATTATCTCCAGTTGGATCAACATGGGAGGGGTCCCTTGAATGGATCTACCTCTTAGAGTAGCTATCTAGTCTTAGAATTAGAGAAAGGAGTTGAGAGTAGAGTTCTGAAGGAGTTTCGGCCTGCCAGTTCTTCTCTTCGGCTGTATTCTCTAGGACCAAGTCCCCTCGCCCGGGACTTGCTTCTGAGGTTCTTCAATCATCGTCTCTTATGTAAGTAACTTTGTATTCATATTGTTCTTCTACTTCACAATTCTTTTGAGTACTTAGTCTATAGGACCCTATAGATTAAAGTAGTAACATAGGTGTAAGCGTGGTGCTTAGATCTAAATTACTTGTGAATGTCCTCTGTCTTTCCGGTAGATGGTAGCTTGTGAAGGTGACTTTATAGCTTCGTTGAATCCTCTATAATCCATCACTCGTTAGAAGGATTGGCAGCCATATATAGATGCTGGTAGGGGAGAACTCTGCTTTCTACCCCTATCCAAGTTATCTGGCCGTGATAGAATATTAGAAAATACCTTTTTACCGAGATTCGAAGTAAACGTAGTTTTAGTGATATCCTCTATCTCTAGCTAGGATTGATATCTACTGGTTAGGTTGGATCGTAGTTATTCTCACACGTTTCCTTGTGGATACGATATTTAAAACCTCCGGGTGAAGTGCTACATCGGTATGATATCTATGCACTTACGGATAGTCCTATTTTCTTGTGTGCATTTAATTTATACCAACAAGTATTTCTGGCGCCGTTCTTTGGGGAAACGGTTCTTGAGTTAATTGCAAATCTAGCTTTACCTTGTATTATACTTTTATCTTTTCCTGTTTTTTCCATTCTCTTCATTATTTTTGTGTTCATCCTTATGGATATTTTTAATTCCACTCCTATCTGCTTATATGGCATGCGCAAAAGCTTTGGGCCACCAAAATCTATAGAAACTATCATAACATCTGGCTATGAGCTACCCCCATGTCTAATCAAAATGATTCGGGATAAACCCTTCTCAGGAGAAGGCAATAAAAACCCATACTTACACCTACAAGAGTTTGAACAGACCTGTGCATGCTTGTGAATCGCTGGTATGTCCAATAAGACATTAAGATGGAAGCTTTTCCCATTTTCTTTGATAGGAAGAGCTAAAGATTGGTAGAATTGAGCCGTAGAAAGTATGCAAGGGGATTGGAAAATGTTATACTCTAAATTCTATTTACACTTCTTTCCCATCCATAAAGTAGCTAGCCTTCGAAAAGAGGTTCTAACTTTTAGGCAACTAGAACATGAATCTCTTAATAAATCATGGGATCGTTTTAATGAACTTATCACATTTGGTCCTGACCTTGGTTTACCAGACCCCATGCTTCTTCAACATTTTTATTTGGGTCTTATCAAGGAATCTAAGGAATCCCTTGATTTAGTCTCTAGGGGAGCCTTTCTTCACTTACCTATAACTGAAGCAAGGCCTATGCTAGAAAAGTTTGTTCAAGCCCATTCTGAGCTCTCCGAGGAAGAGAAGGAATCATCTCCCGAACAAGAAGAGGAAGTTTTGTAGCTAAAACACAATCAATCCAATCCCAAGATTTAGCTGTCAATCCTAAACCATCAAAATCCTATAATGATGATTTAGACTTTCAGTTAGCTAAGATGCTTGTACATCAATATAAATTAGATCCTCTTAGAAGAGCATCTTGGAAAAATGTCCCCAACTTCCTTTCGCTCCTAGAAATAACGGACATCAAGAAGATTATATGGATGGCATGTCTAGTGACACCATAGAAGGAGAGCTAAGCCACTCAAGAATTAATCCCATCTTCTCCCCTTCTATGCCCACATTAGATGACTTATCTGAACCCATCTTTAAACCCATCCTTCACCTTGATGATCCTTCTTATGCTCCCTCTCCTAAGTATCACAATGACCCTAGAAACTCACTAAAATACCCAAAGTATAAATGTCATAGGCATGAAATAATAGAGATAAACTTATTGCCTATAGACACCCATGAAGAAACACCTATGGAGCTTGAAAAGGGAGATCATATCAATGAGCATAGAAATTATTTCATTAACATCCTATCAAATCCACGCTCATATGAGAAATCTCCTGGATTCCTTGGTCTCTCTAATGTTGCCATACACGAGATCTTCAACCCCCTCATTTTACCTGTTCCTAAATACTTTGAAAGGGTGGTTGTAGACGCATATGTTTATCATAAATATTGTAGATCTCGTTGTAATTTTGAGATAACATGAGTTTACACCTTTTGCTATAATGCCCTTGTGATAGAAATATAATTATGAAAATATTCCTTTGGGTATTTCTATCACTAACCATTCTAGGTTTGAAGTAAGAAAATAAATAATAGCAGTACTAGGTATGTCCAACCAATCATCATGCAACATTGAAGTATATCCATCCAGCCTTAACTTTGCTTTGCAAAATTTAAGCTTGGGAGAATAGGCTTATTTGAAAATATTAAACCATGTTGCTAAAGTTGGTTGTCTCTACCTTTTTAATTCATGCTTAAAATGTTGCATAATAATCATGCTCTTTCATCTCTATTTGAATAACACTCTATAATGCTTTCATGCCACCTATATTTGCTATAGTATATGTTTAGGCTTTGAAGTAGTTTCATACATCTCTTAAATGAAGCTTGGTGCTTAGTTTAGGAGTGGTGATCTTATTTTCAAAGAGCATTTAAACTGGGTACCTGGATTAAAATACTTTCCTAAATCAAATTAGACATGGTGTCTAGGTTGATTTTTGAGCTGATAGTATGTTGTAGTAGATATTGGATATTTTATTGGGCTAACCCCTATAGGAATCTTTCAATTTAATCTGGGTAAGCCATAAGATGAATTCAAATCAAGGATGAAGCAAGGCACATGACAAACTTCAATAACTTTGTAAAGAAGACACAACTCATTCATCATGGATGGAAGAACTGTAAGTATCAATGATTCATTCGCTTTGTCTTACATTTGCAAGTTACTTTTTACCATGAGCCATGCTTGTGTAGAACATGGTCTATGCTAAAATAATATCAACACTATCTTTTCATTAGCATAGACGGAATATGATAAAATTCTAAACAAACAACCTATGTTTCAAAATTCTATACTTCTTTGGGTATATGTTGTCCACTAATCTGTTGCAGGCATACGATAAGTGAAGTGAAAGGAGTGAGAAGATCAAGGAAGCAAAAAGATGGCAAGGGGATAATAAAGAAAGAGTGCAATGGAGGAGACAAGTTGCTCAAAGAACAACTCAAGATCCATGGAAGGATTCCGCAAGCGCACAGAATACCATTGTAGCATTTTACCGGGAGTATTCCAGGTATCGTTATTTATATTTTACCACTGGGAAACAATGGAATAAGACATTGATAGTTCACCATAATGTATTTACTAACTAGTACACCAACTAGACTAAAGCAGGGGTGAATGATAGATGATAGGAATTATAAATATATGACATCCATACACAGGAGAATTCTATGATAAATAAGTAGATAGTTAAAGTGAGAGGACAACGGGAGAGTTTAAGAAAGCTGCAAGGGAATGGCGCGCTCCCCTCCCCCCCCCATGTCCCTTCCACCCCCACCGCCGCCCCCAGCCTTTTCACCGTCGCCATCTCCTCCGGCGATGATGGCATCCTTCATTTGAGAAGCCCGGGTTTTGCCATGCCTTCTCTATCAAACCCAGGGATGGGTGCTTGTTCTTGTGTTACGGAGCGTCCGGATTTCTCCATGAGTCTAGACATTGAAGCCCAAGTTCACCGGCGTTACGGTATCCGGTGCATCATGAATCTCCCTCCTCGCGTGGTTCTTTCTTCCTTCTTGCTACTTTTTGTCGTTCCCTCTTTCGGTTGTCAGAGGAGACTGTTGCCCTGGTTTTCCAATCTTGTTTGGGAGGTCTAGCCTCGTTCTTCCATGTGCTCGAAGTTAGTCATAATCACTATCGTTTCTTGGTGGCAAGGAAGGATGTGGGTTTCGTTGTTTATGGCATCAGAAGGACCATTGGTTCCTATTTGATGTTTACTTCCATCTTTGGAGCAATGGTGCTCCCCATTGGGAACGTGAAAAGAGGCTCTAGGAGGAAGAAGAGGCCAAGAAGTGGCATACTGTTATTACAAAGAGTCAGATGCGTTCTTAGAAAGCTAAAGCTAAAGCCACTCCTTCCAAGTCTGTCCAATTTGCCCAAAAATTGGTAACGGATTCCCCTTGTAAGAAGCCTAATTCTAGATTTCAGAATGCCCAAACTATCAGTAGCTCTAGATCTTTCAGTTTGCCTGTTCATCAGTCTGTTCTCTCTCTGGATTCAGATGATCTGATCACGCCAAATGCAATGGGTATTCAGTCTGGCTAGGGTTCTGTCATACATTCTGCTACATTGATTTGTGATCAGCAAGACAAAATGAAGCAAACGGTTCCTCATTTAGGCCATTCAGAGAGTTCAATTGGTATCTCGCATTCAGAATTGTAGTGGGATCAGATAAGCAGGGTAGAGAACTCTGAAATTCAAATTCTGTCTCCTGGGCGGTCATCTGACATGCAGGAGATGGGGGGAAGTCATTATCAAACCTGCTTTGAAAAGGACCAATCCACAAGCTGTTATTAGTCTTGGCGCTGGTTTCCTTGTCTGTAATCAAGAGAGTATTAGAGTCCCAAGTAGCAAGGTATTAACTATCAGCCATCCTGTTCATTGTTCGAGGTGCCTGCGAACGGGTGAAAGGTCCTAAATGGCTAGAGGGGGGTGAATAGCCTATAAAAATTTCTTACAAAGTACTAAACAAACCGATTAGTAAAACAAATGGCGAAGCGAGTGTTGCGCTAGCCTATGAGGGGGTTGCAAGCTAACCTAACCAATTCTAGCAATCTTAGTACACTAGGCACATGAAGAATAAGGTCTTTAGCAATACAACTATGTTACACAACCTAATACACTACTTTGCACAAATGAAACCGCTAAGAAGAAAACCCAGGGATGCAAACCGTGCCTTCGGGATGTCGTGCCAATCACCTTCTTGATCAACAATGAGAAACCAAGGTGATGATCCAATCAATCAAATGAAATCCAAATATGATCTCGAAGGATCAATCCCAAATGAACACCGTAGTTTTTACCGAGGTTCACGTGCTTACCAACTCGCTACGTCCTCGTTGTGACGGCACACTCACTTGGGATTCGGCGGCTAATTGGCACCACACCAAGCCTCCTACGGGCACCGCAAGAATCGCCACAAGATGAGGGCAACACAAGTCATGAGCATTCCACTAGAGTACCTTTTGTGATCTCCCACAGGGACAAGGTCAAGAACCCCTCACAATCACCTCCGGAGTGGCCAAGAACAATCTCCAAGCTTGCTCAACTCTGGCTCGCTGCTCCAACCGTCTAGGTGGTGGCAACCACCAAGATAAATAAGCTCAATCGCAGCAAGAACGCTCACTAGTGCCACTAGATGCTCAATCACAAGGCAAATTCACTAGAAGCTCTCCCAATCACTCTCTAGATCAATCAAGAGACATGCAAAGTGAGGGAGGAGATTTGCTTAGCTCTAGGGGATGTCAAGTATATCAAAGTGCCAAGAGAGACTCCCTAGAGCCGGCCAAATCAATTATATAGGCGCCCACAAACTCACATAGCCGTTGCTCACAAAACATAGATTCTCAAGCGTGACGACCGGGCGCCGTGAAACAAAGGACCGGACGCGTCTGGTCGCGGCGTCCGGTCCAACGTTAACGCCCACGTGTCATGTTCTTTTGAATGTAGCCGTTGGCGCGCAACGGTCGAACTCACTTGCGCCCTCTACAAATTGACCGGACGCGTCCGCTGCAGCCACCGTACTCCAAAGACACGGTGGTGTCCGGTCAGCCACCGTAGACGCCCGTAAACGCAAAAAATCGTGACCAAACGTGTCCTGTGCCCCCTGACCGGACGCTCCCACCGTCCGGTGATCTCACTGCTCTAAACGGCTGCACCGAAACCCTTGGCACACACTTGACTGGACGCGTCTGGTCCCTACCTGGACAGCGTCCAGTCACCTCTGAGTGACTCCTCTTCGTCTGAAAACTTCCGAGTCCTGCCGAGCTCGTGAGGCGGGAGGGTTCCACACCCAAACACCATCACCTCTTGCTCTCATGTGCCAACACAAAAGTGTCTCTCCACTTGTGCATGTGTATTAGTATTTTTAAATAGATTTTGCAAGAGAATGTTAGCACACTAGGTCCCTAATGCATATGCAAAGTCATTGCTCACCTAGTGGCACTTAGATAACCGATATTGCACGACATCGCCCCTCTTAATAGTACGGTTATCAATCCTAAACCTAGCCATCAACTTCTCTACTTGCCTATGGCCAACAAAATAGAAATGCCCTAACATATACCTTTGCTTCTAGCATTCCATCTTGCTCCTTATCTTCCTTCATCTCTAAGTGTGGTACTTGATCACTTGTGGTCACCTCCATCATCTTGATCACCACTCCACCACTTGGCTTGGACCTCCCCTTTCTCTAATGCTACACACTTAGCAATAGGGTTAGTCCTAGGTTTCATCAATTAGCCAAAACCAAACTAGGGCTTTCAATGGGTCACAATTTCAAATCTTACCGCCTTCCAGTCCGTTGTTTGTGTTGCTACAACTATGGTCATCGGGCCATGGAATGCCTCCTTAAGTTCAGAAGGACACTGTATTGGAAACCCAAGGCTCGCATTGCCATTCAACCTGCCCCTGGCCCGTAAGTCACTTGGAGGCCCAAAATCCCCCTCGGTCAGAAACCAGCAAACAGTGTGATCACGAGCCTGATCAACGATGTCTCTTCTCCTCGGGAAACCGAACAGCCAGGCTTCTCGAGCTCTCAGTCGCCCCAGCACAGTATTTCTACACCCGCGGGGAACTCAGAAAACCCCAACGCTCTCGCCACCACTACCGATCCATCTGCACCTCCTTTTGTCACCACCATGGCAAATTTTGTTTGCGATCCCACCCCATACCTCCCTCTCGGAGCCCATGTGGAGGAGGGCTGGCAGCGCCCGGCTCGCACAAGGATGGCGCTGGGCGGCGAACCACCACGGTGCCATGAGGAGTATGGCATCATCACCATGGAGCCGCCGCCGCACCCTGCGAACGCGAGACAAGCTCTCAACGACGTCGTGGCCTTCATCCATGAGAACTTCCCGGTTAGGGTCTTTTCTCACTTCCTTTCGCCCGGACTACTAGGACTCTTTGGAGTTTGGTTCCTCCGACCCGACAAAAGGACCATGATTGACATCGGACCGATCAACTTCGAGGGTACTGTGCTCCACGTAGTGAAGCATGATGAAGCTCTCAATGTGCTTCACCCTTTTGTACTCTTGGGAGAGCTAGATCATGTTTCTTGCTTTCCCTCTAGATTATCAGAAAGAGGAATTCATCGATGCCGCCGTTGCTGCTTTTGGGAGGCGTCTGTATTTGCACAAGGGTCCGAACAAGACAAGAACTCTCGTCAGGTGCCTGCTGCTTGCTCCTGAATGTGTCCCGCATAGTCTGGTCATCTCCAGGGGATCTTCCATTGATGGGAATGGACGTTCGTGGTCTGTGCCAACTTTCATCATTGGTGGCGACTTTCCTGGGGGACTACCTCCTACTGAGGATTCCATTCCGGCTGATGGCGTCCCTCACCCAGCCCATGGTGTCCCACTGGGTGGGAATCCTAACAATTTCTAGAATTGGATGCATGACTTGGCTAGAGCTAGTGCTCAAGTGTTGGGAGATGTTGGGGTCAATGTGCAGATGATGCAGGATATCAACATGGAAATCAATCCTGCTTTCATGAATCAGAACATGCAACATTTTTAGAATTTTTAGGTTCAAGAGGATATGGTGCTTGACAATGATGTGAATGAGGTCCCCCACCACCCTGATCAACCCAGGACACTATCTCTTTTGATCAGTCCGGCTGCACTGCTACCTATCTGAGAGCCACTGGGCCTGACATTTATTTGTCTGTGGAAGATGTCTTAGCCCAGGTTTAGAATAACTTGGAGCAATCTGTTCAGGGCCAGACCATTTACATTTCGGATAGCTCGTCTGATGAGTCCAATGTGATTACTTCAGAGAGAATCCAGCAGGTCGTGGTTCCAGATTTCATCCTGAGGGCCTGCAAGAAACTTCAGGATACAGAAGGCCTTCCAGGAGCCTAGATGATTCCCCACACTGACTCAGATTCCAACTGTGCTCACCAAGGCCATTGTGCCTCTGCAAACTATCCTGGACTGTCTGATCGTTAGAGCATGGGCCACCAATCTGGACAACTCCCCTCCTAGGCCAATTCAGATTCCAACTGTGCTTTCAAGGAGGCCTAGTGCCAAGACACCTCTTGTGGACACCTTTGTTAGGAGGAGCTCTCGACTGAACCCTGATGCTATGGATGGGTTTAAAGTGGTCAAAGTCAAGGAACCAGCCTCTAAAAGTTGGAAGAGAGTGGCTCAAAAGGTGGACCTGAACAAGCCTTCTACGTCTACAGATGAAGCTGCTAACCCCATCCCATTGAAGGCTATTCAAGAATGGGGTTGAGCCTGTGGTGTGGCTCCTATGGAGCTCACTGAATACGCCCTCATGTCTGGGCAGTTTGGAAATGATGTTTAAAATGATGCAGAACTACCCCCCTTCTTTTGATGTTATCAGGTCATCTTGGTTTTGGCCCTTCTACCTTATTCTGGTTATGAATTCTCTATATATTAGCTTGATGTTATGTATCACCAGCTTGGCTGGGCTTCTGCTATGTTTGAATCCTAAAGTTATCCTTTATTTCTATTATGTTGGTGTGTCCCTTTATTGTGGTTCATTATGCTGGCCATGGCTATTTGTGATAGCCATGCTATTTTTTCCTCATAGTATAGTTCTCTAATGAATAGATCCTGGAACATTTTATGTTGGAATGTGAGGGGGATCAATGCTGTTGAAAAATGGCACTTGATCAGAAATAAAATTGATGAGAGTAACTGTGAGATTTTTTGTTTCCAAGAAACTAAGAAAGAGCAGTTTGACCTAGCCTTCATAAAGAATTTTGCCCCACGAAGATTTGATAAGTTTGTCTTTGCTCCTTCTGTGGGGGCCTCAGGAGGTATTCTGGTATGCTGGAATGGTAGCTTATTTGTTGGGCCAGTCATTGAAATCCAGTCTTTTGCTGTTTCCATGTGTTTTTCTTCAAGGCAGGATTCTTGCACCTGGAATTTAGTCTTTGTTTATGGTCCTTGCTCTGAACCCCTCAGGTCAAATTTTGTGTCCTGGTTGAAAAATCTAGATATCTAGGAGGGAGAGAATTGGTTACTGCTTGGGGATTTTAGCTTCTATAGGTCACTGGAGGATAGAAATAGAGGGGGTGGAAACTTCCAGGACACCCAAATTTTTAATGATGCCATTGATTATCTTGGTCCTGTGGAAACTTCCAGGACACCCACTCAAGGGCAGAGCTTATACTTGGAGTAATATGCAGTCTGAGCCTTTACTTGAGTAGTTGGACTGGTTTTTTACCTCTGTTAATTGGACTTCTGACTATCCCAACACCATGGTTACTCCAATGGCCAGGCCAACTTCTGATCACATTCCCTGCAGAGTTTCCATTGTGTTAACACTGGATTTTGGTAAAGACCAATGACAAAATGGGCCGATTCGGTAAAATCTATGAGGAAGCGTAAATCCAACGCTGCTCGGCAAATGAGCGTGCGGTCGGCTAACTTTGAGCTATTCGGCAAGCGTATGTGCAATTGACTCGGGTGATTCGGCAAGCATTGGTGCGGTCGGCTATCTTTGAAGACAAAGGCTCCATTCGGGAAGTGAAAGGTGGCAAGCAAGAAGCCGAATAGAAGGAGAAAAGCGATGATCAAGGACTCCAAGGAGAATTATAGCAAGAGTCCGCCATACTTTTGAATTACCTTTAACATATTGTGTACGTCGTAATCTCTTAGGATTCATGTTATGTCCGGGGTATAAATATAGACCCTCGACCATTGTAAAGGATATACACAATCAAATCAATACAACCGGCCCCGTGCCACGTTTCGAGTCCCTTTTGTCGTGTCGCCGAAGTTCTTCGAGAGGAGCCAATCGATCCGTCGACCTCCGTAAGTTCCGGCAACCCTTGCTATCATGTCTAGTATCATGCGGTGGATTTAGATTTTGATGCAAGTAGTCTTGTTCGTCTCGATGAGATGGCCGCGGCGGCAGCGCCTACTTGATGATCAAGAAGTCTTTGCTTATGCTTTGTCTATCTCGACTAGATGGCCGTGGCGGCAAAGCGCCCGCTTGATAGCTTAGCGAGGCAAGATAGTTATCGATTCTTGGTTAGATCGTGAGTCGTGCGCGGCAGGCTAGATCTGCTCAAGGATTAGTTATCGGCTCTATTAGATTTGGCAAGATCTAGTAGATTCATTAAGTTATCACGTGTTGCATGACTTTAATATTTTGTTTATTTGTAACACTCTTTTGCCCAATCTAGATTGATCGGTTTCGGCTTCTTATTTTATAGATCTATTTGCTCTCTAATGTTCTTTACTCTCATATTATCATGACAAATAGAGCGTGTGCTTACGTAGTCGAATTGGATCAATCTAGATTGTTACATGTTGCGGGTTCTTGCATGTTAAAAACGCTTAGTCTTTGATAGGATCGGGTATCGTGCGGCAGATGCGTGTCTTTGATTAGTTTAGTCGTGATAATTTGTATGTTCCTTCTTCATGGACCCCGAAGCCTACTGTATTGCCGAGCTTGGTTATGCTTCAATTAAGTAGTTAACTTTCACTTGTTCAAACATGTCTTCTCATACATGCATGTTCGGCAATCGCTGTATTACGTGTTTCACCCTCATATTAGCCGAATGAATCGCATGCATGATTGGCGCATGCAGCTTCTATAGCCGTATGTCGCCGTAAGTGGCTTCAGGGGGGGCGTATATACGAACTGCCCGGTCTCATCCGACACGTTCCGATTTTGTATTTAACAGTTTCTTTGTCCCTTGTCGGTTTTCAGTCAAACCGACCGGCACGCTCCCGATCTCCAAACCGCTGGCCGTCCGATTGAAGTCACGCTTTTTAAACTTGCCGTGTGCTTGGCGCAGGTGCGATTTTGTGCCAACACACTTTTTGGCACGCCGGGTGGGACCATCTCCCCGATTCAAGATGTCGGACGTCAATAACAATCATGTTCTCGACGTGACGCCGGATGAATTGCCGCACCAATTGAGAGCAACAAGTGGAGCAAGCATGCGAGCAATACAAGCATAAATGCTTAATGTCTTTCTCTAAGAACAAGAGCAACAAGGTTTTTCGTAAGGTCATTGCCAAGGGTTCTTCTTGCACATCAAACCGATTGCTCAAGAGGAGGAAGCTCAAAAGGTATCGATTTGGTCCATAAAGCCTTGGCGTATACCATCGAAACCACAACACGGCCTTTCTAAATACTTTCCGAGTAATCATGGCTAATACTTTCGGCCAACAGGCGATAAGTATTTTGAAGATGGTGTGGGACCAATTCGTGGACCAGTGCTTTTCAATATTCCAAAATATCAAGAGAAGCAACCCAAGATGCAGAACATCCGGGATTAACAAAGATGAAGTAGAGACTCATGAAAAGCAACCACCTCCTACTTATGGCCAAGTGACGTTTGGCACTACCGAAAGAGTACCGCAATCTGCATACAAGATATCTCCAAAGATCAAACAAAGTTATAAAGGAACATGTATGGGGATGGATATCATGAGTTCACCGACTGTCTTGCTCTAGATGCTCTACCGAATCCGTGGATATAGAAGTGCAAAGAGAATACCATCTAGAGGACAGCACGTGGAACTCCGAAGACGCATATTGACATAATCATGCGAGAGGATGGCTGATATGATGCAACATCGGTTCGGCCTAAAGCCAAAGAATCAATCCTATTCATACAAGTCTGCGTACCTGCAATGGTATAACAGGGGTTGCACTACCAAAGAAGGGTGAAGCCACCAACGGACTTAACCAAATTTTCTCGGGCAGGATGATACAAGTACCACGAGCATATTAGCCGATGCCCGATACAGCTTGGGGAGGCGTCCACGCACGGCTTGGAGGATTCGGTATTTTCCATTGTCTCTCACAGGCCCAAATTTCACCTGGTTTACTTCTCTACCACCGATTCTATTGGTACTTGGGCGTAACTTGAACAGAAGTTTCATGCTTATTTCTTCACCGGAACTACTTGAAAGAAGCCGGTAGACCTTACCGCTTTAAGGCGTAAAGCTAATGAGACACCACAAAAATATCTTCGCAGATTCGGAGAAACTAAGAGTCTTTGCTTCTCGCTGAATTTACCGACGATCGCTTGCCCGGAATAGCAATAGCGGGATGCCGCCGAATGTCGTGAGAAGTCGTTCGGCATGGAATTTGATGATCTCGGTCAACTCGCCGTAGATTAGCCGTCATGAGTAATCGTGCTCGGGGTTTCGTAAGGGATAACCGCTATCGAAGGGTAATGTTGCTAGTGAGATGTATCGAGTTTCCTGGAAGAAGCAACCGAGTACGAGGATGAAGATGAAATAGTCTGCGGCCGAGTTGACTTGGGACAAAGAGCCTACCCAAGTAAGTCGGGCGGTGGCTGAAACAACAAAAGGAACTTATGATTTTGATGTGTCCAAATCGGATAAACTTTTTGATCTGTTGGTGAGGGAAGGACGCATCAAGCTACCGTAGGAGCATCCCATGCTACGCCCTGAAGGGGTGAGAGATAAGAGATATTGTGGTTATCATAACACTAATTCTCACTCCATCAATGATTGCCGAGTGTTCAGAGTTCGGATTCGTAAGGCAATTCAGGAGGGACATCTGAAATTTGATGGCAAGATGAAGATTGATGGCAAACCTTTCCCTCGAACATGATTTCTTTCTCTGTCGAAATGGTCTCTGCAGATGACCCTAAAGGCAAGGGAAAAATGAAAGTGTTGACATCGAGAGAGCTCAGAAAAATGGTACTGTAGATCCCAACCGACAGATTACTGCTGAAGAATTGAAAGAGAAAGTTCGGTTCAAAAATAGCCGAACCGCAAGAGGTGAAACGTCCAGGCCAAGGGTGACATCACGAGTCTTGCTGAATAAATGGCGAGAGGCAAAGAAGAGCAAGAATATTATGAAGAACAAAAGTTCTTAGAAGAACGGTGGAGATATGAAGAAGAGATGTACCACCGAGAACAAGAAGAACACATGAGGGAACTAGAACAGTCTCATTGGGGTTGTTCATTCTTTAAGCATTGTTGGAATGAAGGCTTGAAGTCAGCCTGCTAGAAACAATTGCCCGTAATGCAGTGGATCGTATTATGGCTACAGGCAATCTCGAGTCAACCGCCGACCAGTCCATGAAAGACTTGGAGCTCAATTTCCGAGGACGATCGGGCGTATAAAATTAAATGACTTTGATCATCGGAGGAAGAGATTCGCGGATCAGCATTGGATTCATCCTGAAGAACACGAAGAGGAAGGAAATACTCATGGATATAGATGGCGCGAAAGGGCAATGGTGCCCTCCCAGGGTTGAGGAAAAGTCAGAAGAGAAGAGTGCAGCGGTTGAGAAATAAAGAGCTGGAGCAGGCCGCTGCAGAAGAGAAGAAGGAATGGCGCCCAAAGAAGAAATCCGATGAGAAGGGTCCTTCGGGTGATGCATGCATGGCTTTCTTCCTCCCATCGAAATTCATAGCTCCCGACAATCAAGAAGTACAAGAGGAGATTTACTCGATTTTGATGAAAGTGAGTTTCAGGATCTAATGGCTCAGCCTTATACTAACACGACAAGCAACTTTTGACAAGCCAGTCAAACATCGTCACTTGAAACCGCTTTTACGTGAAAGGATACGCCAATGGGAAGCCTCTCGACCAAGATGTTTGTTGATGGAGGAGCCGCTATCAATATAATGCCATATTCCACGTTTAGAAAGCTCGGGATGACTGATGAAGATTTGCTTAAAACCCGACATGATCCTTAGAGACTTTGCGGGCAATCCTTCCGACACTCGAGGAGCCGTGCATGTTGAGTTGATGATTGGGTCTAAAACCCCGATCACTACGTTCTTCGTCATTGACGGCAAGGGGGCATACGCTTTGCTTCTTGGGAGAGACTGATTCATGCTAATTGCTCGTATTCCTTCAACCATGCACCAAATCCTTATTCAATGGATAGGGGATGACGTGGAGATCATACATGCCGATGATTCGGTAAGTGTGGTCGCTTCGAGCCAGCCTTTTTCACTGGGAATATGATGGTGTTGATTGTTTCTCCGGCAAAGTATGGAAAGAAGGTCCCGTTAATGTATTCAACAAGGATCAACAAATGATCCAAGCAAATCGGCTCGAATAGCAATTTTTGATGGGTAACCCAATCGATGGCAACAAAGGAAAGTTGGGACACGGTTTTATGTCGGCCGACAAGTTAGAAGAGATAAATGTTGGTGATGATTCCAAATCAAGGCCGATGTACATTAGTGCAAATGAGTCCGTATTATAGAGAACAATTAGTAAATCTTCTTAAGGAGTTTAAAGATTGCTTTGCTTGGGATTATACAGAGATGCCTGGACTAGATCGTTCTATTGTTGAACATCGATTACCTATTAAGTCGGGTATCGACCCTATAAACAACCTCCGAGGAAGATCTATAAAGAAGAGGTACTTGGCCGATGTGAAGAAGGAGATTGAAAGGCTATTGGAAGCAAACTTCATTCGGCCGTGCAGGTACGCAGATTGGATTTCGAATATAGTTCCCGTTTACAAGAAGAATGGGAAGATGAGAGTTTGTATAGACTTTAGAGATCTTAATAAGGCTACTCCAATGGATGGGTATCCGATGCCAATTGCCGATTTGTTAGTAGACGCAAAGCAAACGGATATGAAGTCATTAGTTTTATGGATGGTAATGCCGGCTATAATCGATCTTCTTCATGGCAATAGAAGATATTTCAAAAACGGCTTTTAGATGCCCCGCCACATTGGTTTATTTGAATGGATTGTAATGACGTTTGGATTGAAGAATGCCGGTGCAACTTATCAAAGAGCCATGAATTACATATTTCATGAGTTGATCGGCAAAATTGTGGAGATCTACATTGATGACGTAGTAGTCAAATCTAAAGACTATGAGAGACACTTAGCTGATCTAAGAAGAACTTTGGAATGCACTAGAAAACATGGTTTGAAGATGAATCCAAACAAATGTGCTTTCGGAGTGTCAGCTGGTGAGTTCTTGGGATTCCTTATTCATAAAGGAGGAATTGAAGTTGGAAAAAAGAGCATGGAGGCAATAGATAAAGTTGTTCCCCCAACTAATCTCACAGAATTACAGTCCCTGCTCGGCAAGATCAATTTCGTAAGAAGGTTCATTTCCAATTTATCAGAGAGAATCTTGCCCTTTTCTCCATTATTAAAGCTCAAGAGGAATCAAGAATTTGTATGGGGTGACGTGCAACAAAAGGCTTTTGATGAAATTAAAGAATACATGAAGGCACCACCAGTTTTGGTACCTCCACAACTTAACAAGCCTTTCAAGTTGTACGTGGCGGCCGATACCCTAACGATAGGATCGGCCCTCATGCAAGAGTATGAAGGGAAGGAGCGAGTCATAGCTTATCTTAGCCAAAAGCTGTTAGACCCAGAGACAAGATATTCGGCTATGGAAAAACTATGCTTGTGTGTGTATTACTCATGTACCAAGCTTCGGCATTATTTGTTAAAAGCCGAATGCGTGATTATTTCAAGTCATGATGTAATCAAACATATGTTGTCAATGCCAATTTTAAATGGAAGAATTGGCAAATGGATTTTGGCTTTGTCGAAATTTGATTTAAAATACGAATCGGCAAAAGCAATGAAGGGTCAAATTATTGCTGATTTTATTACGCAACATCATGACCTTAGCACCAAGATAGTAGGCATTGTACCTTGACTTTATTTTTCGATGGTTCATCCTGCAAAAAAGGTGGGGGCGCTGGCATTCTATTAGTTTCTCCACGGGGAATAACTTTTGAGTATGCTATTCCCATTGAATTTCATGTGACTAACAATCAAGCAGAGTATGAAGCATTGCTTAGAGGGCTTCGGCTTCTTGTAGAGATAAAAGCCGTCGCTGTTGAAATCTTTGGAGACTCGAAATGGGTGATCAACCAGTTGATTGGCCAATATGAGTGTAAGAATGACGCTAAGAGAATACTATGAGGAATGCCGGAACTTTTAAAAAGCTTTCGGGTAACAACCTTGCATCATATCCCTAGGGGGGCATAATAAAGAAGCAAATAGGTTGGCCCAAACTGCTTCCTCGGATATCGTGAAAATCAAGAAGTCTTCACTATAGGAGAGAACATTCCAGATGCTGAACAGGTGGTTGGTGATTGGAGGCATGAAATCATCAAATATCCGGAAGGATCCATCGCAGAAAAAGTTACCCGAAGCTCGTACAAAAAGCCCTTAAGTTCGTCCTTCTCAATGATCACTTGTATTACAAATCTATAGATGGAGTATTGCTCAAGTGTCTAAACCAAGAAGAGGCCAGAAAGGTGATGTATGAAGTGCATGAAGGATTATGTGGTGCACATCAATCAGCTTACCGAATGAAGTGGATAATTCGAGAACTGGTTATTTCGGCCAACTATGCCGGAAGATTGCTTTGACTATTATAAAGGGTGTCATGATTGTCAAAAATTTGGTAATATTCAAAAGGCTCCAAAGATCTGTTATGAACCCAATAATCAAACCTTGGCCATTTAGAGGATGGGGCATAGATTTAATTGGTCGATACATCCTCCTTCGAGCAAAGGGCATAAGTTTGTGCTCCCGGCCACGATTATTTTACTAAATGGGTCGAAGCCATTCCTTTGAAGAAAGTTACATCGAAAAATATGATCAGTTTTGTTAAAGAGCATATAATTTATAGGTTTGGGATCCCTCAAACTATAACAACCGATCAAGGAACCCGCTTTACTTCTTTGAAATTTTACGACTTTGCCGAAGACATGGGGATCAAGTCGTATAATTCTTCTCCTTATTATGCACAAGCCAATGGGCAAGCAGAAGCATCCAATAAGATTATGATCAAGATCATTCAAAAGAAGATTGATGAGAAACCGAAGAGATGGCATTCGGTTCTCAATGAAGCATTGTGGGCTTATCGGATGGCTTGTCATGGGTCAACTCGAACGCCTCCTTATGAATTGGTTTACGGGCATCATGTTTGTCTTTACCATGGGAATTGCAATCGGGTTCAAGAAGAGTTATGTTGCAAAAAAGATTTGGAAAAAGAAGATTATACAAATTTGATGATAGATGAATTGAAGATTTACATTTTATTCATCTCAAGGCATTGGAAAATATTGAGAAAAATAAAATACGTGTTGCCCGGTATTATAACAAGAAAGTTAGAGAAAAGCAATTCTTGGAAGGTGACCTGGTTTGGAAAACTATACTGTCGATTGGATCGAAAGACGGGGCATTCGGCAAGTGGTCTCCAAATTAGGAAGGGCCCTTTCGGGTAGAAAAATGCGTGCCTAGCAATGCATATATTTTGAAAACTTTGTTCGGGGAAGAATTTACCGAGCTATCAACGGACGATATCTTAAAAATATTACCCCAAGATCGAAGTTGGTTCAGAAGAGAATTTGAATCAAACAAACCGATGAGATAACATCGCCTTTAGTGAAAAAAATATGAAGTTGGTAAATAGCCGATACGATTCGTGTCGCCTTCAGCTTCAAAAATATAACCGAATGATCTTATGTTGACCTCAACATTCTCGACCGGTTGGTTTATCGGAAAAAGAGAAAGATGAAATCCTGAATGATACTTTGCTTTCGCTGACTCGTCAAATCGTTTGTGGCGTAAGATTAAGATCTAATCGACTAAAGTGATGTCACTGCATTCGGGAAAATCACTCAAGAACTGCTTCGAATCGTAGAGGACGCTCAAGACATTCATTTGGCAGTCAACACAAGATCATAAACAAGACACATTCTCGAAGATGATTTCATTATTCACGATCAATCCCTAGTTACAAACTACTCCCGGAACAACTTATTAAGAACAGACTGGGGATTGGTGGATTCGGCAAGGGGCAGTAGCATGGTCCCCGTAGAGCTCCAGCTGCTCCTCGATGTCCTCCACCTCGTGAGGATGACCTTCGCAAAAAGCCAACGGCCCGAACAGAATAGTCCTCATTGGTACGAGAGGACATCGCTGCCAAAGCCGAGGGACACGCCAAGGTGGACACCTTGGATGACGGCCTGATCGACACGGCCATCCATGGCATCCAGGCGTGCCTCAGAGTTTCTCCCCGGCATTCACCTTGTCGGCCGCCCGGTCCCGCTGCCCTTCAACCGATCGTTCTCCGCAGAGAGCTTTGAAAGATGAAAAGTTAATCAAGACAGCGAAGAGGATTGAGAGAAAAAGAAATCTATGTGAGGATACCGAACCAGTGATGGCGTCGCAGAATCGCTTGCGCCGATCCTCCCATTCGGCTTGCGCGATGCTGAACTGCTTGGAGACATCACCCAGCTCGGTCCGGGCTTCATCCCTTTCCTTGCGGAACCGGAGCGCCTCCTCATGAATGTACAAAGGGTCCTCGCCCTCTGATTCCGCCGGACCCCAAGGGTTAGCGTTGTATGAGTTGTCGGACTCAGAGGAGCTCGACGAACTCGAGGAGCCGGAGACGGAGACCGGCTGGTCTGAGGTTCCCGGTTGAGTCACCACCATCGGGGGCAGCAGGTGGTATTGCCCCGTGATGACTCGCGGCCTGAGGAAGAGGAAGAACCGAAGGGTTAGAAGATGAACAGTGAGCAAGAACACACGAAGGTGACAGATTGATTTTACCCATGGCGTTGCCGGCGTCGCGCCCTGCTCCCCTCTGCTTCTCCCTCCGCAGGACGCTTCCCATGGTCACCGGCGCTCGACATTGGTGATTTGGAGGTGGGGTTTTCTTCCTAAAGGTTTCGGCGAGAAGATGAGAAGATGATGATGAATGCTAACCGGCGATGGTGGTGGAAGCCGGAAGAGGGCTTTATTTATAGGCCGAAGTGGAGTTCGTGGCACACGACTCGGAGTATACCAAACGACAAAGTAGGGTTTACTTCTCTTTTGGGCCGTTATCGACTGGGCCAAGCTCGGCTAAATCGAAAACGACGGTTCAGAGGAATCGACTAATCTTCTGATCGGGAAATCCAGAATGATGGCCGTATGTCTATTCGGGAAGCTTAAGAACATTCGGCTATGTCATCAGTCAGACAAGAATGGAAAAGACCAAAGCACAACAAGGAATACAATTGTTTAAAAATCACAGTGTGTTACAAGCCGAATGTTTTACTCATTTAAGAACAGTTTGATTGCGTCTATGATATCATCTCTAATTCGGCTGACTTCTTCTAGCACCTTCTTGTCATCGTCCTCAGAACTCTGGATTCTGGTAAGCCTGGTTTTGATCTGCTGATGCTCCTTGATGACAGATGATATCTTTGTCTTGGCTGCATCTATAGAGTTCGGCAAGGTGGCAATTTTATCTTTGTGAGATTGGATTCTCACATTCAATTGAGCCAATTGAGCTTCCAACCTGGCCTTTTCCTCCTCCATGGCTACCAGTTCAGGTTCCAGAGTTACCAAAGACTGCTTAGCAGCCTGGATCTGAGAGTGCAGTTCTTTAACTTGATGCTTTTTCGTCAGATTATCATTTTGCAGAGCGGCTCTAGAGGCTATGTTCCTGTTTGCTCTCCTGACCTTGCCAAGGTGATCATCAAGATGAGTTGCAGATTCTAGAGAGACCTTGAGAGTTGGAGGGATATCTTGGTCAATAAGCTCAACCAGTTCTCTTATCTGGTCTGCATCTTGAACAAGAGCATTTATATCTTTGGCCAGTAAGAGGGATATCTCCTTTAGCCGAGCTTGGTTCTCTGCTGATAACCTCTGCTGAGAAGTAGCCTCTTCACCACCCTCATTAATGTACTCTTCAATGGTGAAAGAGTAGCTGACAGTCGGCTTAGCATCATCCTTTAAGAAGGAGAACCATTAGCCGATTGATCAGAATTATTTGAGAGATCAATAAAATAATGTATTACCTTTTGTGCAGAAGCTTCTTCAGGCTGATTCCTGTCCTGGCTTAATTGAGGACTTAGCTGGATGCCCAGAGAAGATGAACTTGAAGCCTGATGAGGGGAAGATCCTTCTGCTATGTCATCCAAGATGTCATCTGAAAATAAGTAATGAGATGCAAAGTGCAGTAGATAAACCTTGGCAGAAGAAAAGAAAATATGTAGAAAACATTATTACCAATGTGACCAGTAGCCTCATGAATTTCTGCACTATCAATAGAAGCATGAGGAGGAGATTCTTCTGCCATTTTATCCAAGGAATGATCTGCTTCTGAGTATCAAGTAGCAAAATCAGTTCATTTGGTGCAAAGAAAGGAAGCAATCAGTTAAGAAGGTAGGCACCTGTATGGCCAGTGGTCTCTTGAATTTCTGCATCTTCCTCTTGGATTTCAACATCTTCGGGTGCCTGAGAAGATGTTTCAGTAATTCTCAATACATTGGCTGATTTTGAAGGCCTGACCTGTGGTTGAAGGAAAATATATAGTAAGTAAAATAAGCCTCATCGTGGTTCAGAACAAGGCTGACCAAGAGTATACCTTGGGAGAGAGCTTAGCCTTCTTGGATCTTGTTCTTACGGGCACATTAACATCTCTGCTTGATCCAAGAATGCCTTTCCTCTTGCCTTCTCCTTTCTTTCAAGAAGCTGCACCCGCAGCTACTGGTGTTTTCATGAGGGTCGCCAGGGATGGAGCATTAAAACCTAAGGCAGGGGATGGGTTCAGCTTGGGTAATATTGGACTACTCGTGAAGAAGGGGCAGGCCTCGGGATCCCGCAAAAAACAGTACAATAACTGAAATTTAAAACAAAGTCAGGAAAAAGGGTAATTGTGAGTATGAAGAAAGTTACCTCACTGTCAGAATCAAATTGAGCATACAAATCTTGACACAAAGGGTGCACTGATATGTTAAAAATATGGGCACGCCACTCTTGCCACCAAGAGGAAAACAAAGGATGAGCAGCTTCTATTAATCCCAAAGGTAAGGGCATGAATTCTGGCAGATCCCATCCAAGCTCAAAAACCCTTTTGGCCTCCATTTCATCTCCTATTCTCTCTCTGGGCCTTATGATGGTTGAGAAAAATAGTCTTGGGGGCAGTTGCCCACAGCCTAATTGCCTGGCAAACATGTTTGGGTTATAAAATTCATAGGAAGGATTCAGCAACCTCCCATGATGAAACTCTGCTGGCAAGACGCAGGGCTTGATGAAAGAATTGAAGATCTTTGTAGCAACCCTATCTGAGCAGCCAGATTCATAACTAAATTTGCAAGGCAGAGTCAGAATATCACTTTCTCTATAAGGGAGCCATATCACATGATTGAAGCCTTTAAAGAATAGCTTGAATAGATGGCCAAGGTCTATATCAATGGTAATGGCAGCTGCCGCTTCTCCATAAGTTTGACAAGCCTTCTCTTTCACTTGGCCGTCCTCATCATCATTAACAGAAGGAAAACCCAAGGTGTTAAGGTCCACAGGGACTATCCGGTGCATGTACAGTTGTAGCCACATCTGCACAAACCACCAGGGACCATTTAGACAATGAATTTCCCCATGTTGACGCATCTGAACAATGATCTGATGCATCATGTGATAGACAGCTCCCAGAAGATATTTGCCCAGAGGAATTAAAGTTCCTGCAGCCAGCTCCTCGGCCATCATCATGTGATTGAGAGTTGGCTCATTGGATTTGCCACAGAAAACAAACCTGCAAAGCCACATGTTCAGGAAAGCTTTATATTCCTTGTTGTCAACAGATCCCGTGGACATGTAAGTCTGGATATATTTAGTCCACCCGCTTCCCGATTTGACTGCTTTCTGGTTGCTGCTGTGCTTGTATTTAGAAGGGTATACTGGCTCCGTTACATTGAGGCCTGTCATCATGAAAACGTCGGCCAAAGTAAAAGACATCGGGCCATGGCCGAAGATGAAAGAATTAGTAGCATCAGACCAGAAGTGGGAAGCTGCTATCAAAAGAGAATCATTCCGAAGTGTTCCCGAAAGAGATAACTCCAAGCAATGCTGGATATCCTGGGAGTCCCAGTGACTGCTGCTCTTGTTCAGCATCCTTTGGTACCACTTCCGCCATCCAGAAATCGGAGGGAAAGGCCAGGTTTTGAAAGTGTTTGGCCATTGGTTCGGGAAACTACTCCGGATTTGAAGGGGTCCTCAAAGTTTCTTTCTCCACAAATTCGATTGGATTGGGATCTCCCATCGGACCCAAGAAGTACGAATCGGGGTTCGCAAAGATAAGGAATCAAAATTTCATCCTTATATTCCTTCGGCGAGAACGGAACGGCCGAAAAGAATCGAAAAGTGAAAAACCAAGGAAAGAAATTGCCGAATACATGAAAGGAATCGAAAATACCTCTCGAACTCCATCAAGGGTTGCCATTGGGGATTGGAAGTAAGCTCGAATCGAACGAGGAAGAATCGGGTTTTTGAATGGCGGCCGTGGATTTGAAACAAAGTGTTGACCTAGATGAGAAGAGAAATTGTTCAATTTCGGAATAAAATCACTTTTATCCTGAAATTGAGGGGTATGTGTTAACACCGGATTTTGGTAAAGACCAATGGCAGGTGGGCCGATTCGGTAAAATCTATGAGGAAGCGTAAATCCAACGCGTTCGGCAAATGAGCGTGCGGTCGGGCTAACTTTGAGCTATTCGGCAAGCATATGTGCAATTGACTCTGGGTGATTCGGCAAGCATTGGTGCGGTCGGCTATCTTTGAAGACAGTGGCTCCATTCGGGAAGTGAAAGGTGGCAAGCAAGAAGCCGAATAGAAGGAGAAAAGCGATGATCAAGGACTCCAAGGAGAATTATAGCAAGAGTCTCGCCATACTTTTGAATTACCTTTAACATATTGTGTACGTCGTAATCTCTTAGGATTCATGTTATGTCCAGGGTATAAATATAGACCCTCGACCATTGTAAAGGATATACACAATCAAATCAATACAACCGGCCCCGTGCCACGTTTCGAGTCCCTTTTGTCGTGTCGTCGAGTTCTTCGAGAGGAGCCAATCGATCCGTCGACCTCCGTAAGTTCCGGCAACCTTGCTATCATGTCTAGTATCATGCGGTGGATTTAGATCTTGATGCAAGTAGTCTTGTTCGTCTCGATGAGATGGCCGTGCGGCAGGCGTCTACTTGATGATCAAGAAGTCTTTGCTTATGCTTTGTCTATCTCGACTAGATGGCCGTGCGGCAGGCGTCCGCTTGATAGCTTAGCGAGGCAAGATAGTTATCGATTCTTGGTTAGATCGTGAGTCGTGCGGCGAGGCTAGGATCCGGCTCAAGGATTAGTTATCGGCTCTATTAGATTTGGCAAGATCTAGTAGATTCATTAAGTTATCACGTGTTGCATGACTTTAATATTTTGTTTATTTGTAACACTCTTTTGCCCAATCTAGATTGATCGGTTTCGGCTTCTTATTTTATAGATCTATTTGCTCTCTAATGTTCTTTACTCTCATATTATCATGACAAATAGAGCGTGTGCTTACGTAGCCGAATTGGATCAATCTAGATTGTTACATGTTGCGGGTTCTTGCATGTTAAAAACGCTTAGTCTTTGATAGGATCGGGTATCGTGCGGCAGATGCAGGTCTTTGATTAGTTTAGTCGTGATAATTTGTATGTTCCTTCTTCATGGACCCCGAGTCGGCTGTATTGCCGAGCTTGGTTATGCTTCAATTCGTAGTTAACTTTCACTTGTTCAAACATGTCTTCTCATACATGCATGTTCGGCAATCGGTGTATTACGTGTTTCACCCTCATATTAGCCGAATGAATCGCATGCATGATTGGCGCATCTATCTATAGCTGTATGTCGTCGTAAGTGGCTTCGGGGGCCGTATATACGGAACTGCCTGTCTCATCCGACACGTTCCGATTTTGTATTTAACAGTTTTTTGTCCCTTGTCGGTTTTCAGGTCAAACCGACCGCACGCTTCCGGATCTCCAAACCGCGGGCGGCTGTCCGATTGAAGTCACGCTTTTTGTTCTTTGTGTGCTTGGCGCGCAGGTGCAGATTTTGTGCCAACACGGTACAAAAATCCCTAAATCTAGTGTCTTTCGATTTGAAAATTACTGGATTTCCCACTCTAGTTTTTTAGAGGTGGTAAAACAGTCTTGGGAGTCCCCTGTCAGGCAGGGGCATTATATTGTGGCAGTTATTTCTAAGAAGTTCAAAAGGTTGAGATATGTTCTAAAACATTGGAGTAAGGGTATGTCCAACTTAAAAGCAAAGATTGAGACCTATAATAAAGTGATCTTCTTCCTTGATGCAGTGGAGGAATTTAGGGTCCTCTTCACCCCAGAGTGGAATCTGAGAATCCTTGTCAAGAATCAGCTTAGCAACCTCCTAAACTAGCAAGCCCAGTATTGGAAACAAAGGAATACGGTTAACAGGGTCAAATATGGTGATGAATGTACTAAGTATTTTCACTCAATGGCCACTACCTCCTACAGAAGAAATCTTATTGCTCAACTGCAGGATGAGCATGGAGTCTCTCTCATTCTGCATGAGGACAAGGCAAATCACTTCTGATGGTCTTCCAAGAATAGAATGGGTACCTCTAGTAATGCTTTCATGGAATTTGACCTTCCCTCACTTGTTCAGAGTCATCATGATCTGCTTAATCACCTTGTTTCCCCTTTACAATAGCTGAGATTGATCAGTTGGTCAAGATTATGCCTGCTGATAAGGCTCCTAGTCTAGATGGTTTTAATGGGGCCTTCATAAAGAAGTGTTGGCCCATTATCAGGCTTGATCTCTATAGGTTATTCAGAGAATTTTTTGACACCAACATTAACCTATCACCAATCAATAACTCCTTCATTGTGCTTGTTCCAAAGGTCAGCAGCCCTGTAACTGCCTCAGATTACAGACCAATCTCCCTTCTTAACTCCTATGTCAAGCTTCTTACCAAATTACTAGCAGAAAGGTTGCAGGGAGTGATCCTCAAAATTATACATGCGAATCAGTATGGTTTTATCAGGCAAAGATCCATCCAAGATTGCTTGGCCTAGAGTTTTGAGTATTTACATCAGTGTCATCATTCCAAACAAGAGATTGTCATTGTGAAATTGGATTTTGCAAAAGCTTTTGACACTATTGAGCATTCAACAATCATCTCCATGTTGCATATCCTCGGTTTTCCATCAAAATGGATACATTGGGTTCAACTCATCCTGGATTCTAGATCTGCATCAATTCTGATGAATGGTGTTCCTAGTAAAATATTCCCATGCAGGAGAGGGGTTAGAGAGGGTGACCCACTCTCCCCCCTTCTTTTTGTGCTTGTAGCTGAAATTCTCCAGTATGTGATTAATAGCTTGAAAGACAAGGGGGTTCTGAAACTTCCCATTCCTCAGCCCTCTGAGGATTTCCTAATTATGCAGTATGCTGACGACACACTACTTATCATGCAAGCTGATGCCAGACAACTTTTTTGCTTAAAGGCCATCCTCAATACTTTTGCCTGCTCTACTGGTTTAAGGGTGAATTTTAGTAAATCTATTCTGGTTCCTATCAATGTTTCCCAGAAAAGATGCAAATTCTTGCTGGAACTTTAGGCTGCCAAGTGGGGTCTCTGCCCTTCACATATCTGGGTTTACCTCTTGGTCTCACTAAACCAAGAATTGATGACTTTGCACCACTGCTGGACCGTGTTGAGAGAAGACTTAATGCTTGCTCCACCCTGCTCTCTTATTCTGGTAGGGTTGAATATATCAACATAGTCATAACCCCTACTATCACCTATGCCATGTGTACTTTCAAACTACACAAATGGGTGATTCAGGGTGTGGATAGAATCAGGAAGCAATGCCTCTGGAGGGGCAACACTGAAAGGACAAGAGGTGGTAACTTGGTGGCCTGGTAGCTTGCTCAAAGACCCAAAAAGAAAGGTGGTTTGGGCATAAAAAACTTGCTTCTTCAGAATGATGCCCTACTAATGAAATAGCTTCATAAATTCTACTCTAGAAAAGATACTGTTGGTATAAATTAACTGCACCCTAAATAATAATTATAATCAGATTATCTGCAAGCGCACAGATATATACTGATCAGCACTTCACCAAGATCAACCCGGTTTTAATATCGAACCCAAAGGAACAGTAGGTGATTTATTGACCTAGCCTAATACTCTTAATCTAAGGGGGTACAAATAGTCTAGAAAACTATTGAGAATGAGGAAATAGCTAATATACTCTAAGTTCTAACTACGGTAAACTTTGTATAATATCGTCTTATCGGACAAGTAACCCGAATAGGAGAAGAAACAGAGTAATCTTCTACCAAGCACCTATAAGCCTATCAGTCCTATCAACGGGAAGTGGACTACAGAGGATTCAACGTAGCTATAAAGTCACCTACACGAGCTACCACTATCCGGCTGATCAGAGGACATTCACAAGTAATCATAACCCAAACACCACGTCTACGCTACGAATCACTACTTCGACCTAGGAGCTACCCAAATCAAAGTACTCAATATACTATGAGTTGCAAACCAAAGAACGAATATAAACAAGTTGCTTACTTAAATCAGAATGGTAAATACAAAAGTACCTCAAAACGCAGCTCCAGGCGAGGAAGCCGAATCCAGACGAATACAGCTCCTGAGGATGCTCCGATAGGCCGGGGCTCCTCCAAATCTCTACTCTTCTACTCTATCTCTCTAATCTCTATCTTGATTGCTAGCCTAGATCTAGTGGATCTCTATCTAAAGCTCTGACTCTTTGTCTCTTGATCTGGCCTCCTCCAGGGGGGGTGTGACCCTCTTTTTATAGCTCGGTGGGATTGATACGCGCCGTAGGATCAAACCGACTTAACAAGCGGCCAAGATGGCTCCTCGAAGGCGGTGGAGGAAGACTCCAGAAGGGGGCGGCCAACCCTAACCCTAGGGGTCCGCCCGGCGTGGGTGTGGGGCCGCCCGGCCCCACCTCAGGCCCCCTTGGGGCCCTGTCGCTTCCGGTGTATTCTAGAACGTTCTTGAACCCTCTGGTGATGTCCTTGCGTCGCGGTTAAGTTTTATGGTAAATTAGCACTTAAATCCCTCTTTTAGGCTTTTCTGGAAAATTCCCTGAAAAATGCACAAATCACCAAAACTCGTGGAAATTATTAGTGGTAACCCTATTCTAGTAGATATTTATGTCTGGGGGAGAGATAATTGCTAATAAATTTTGGGAGTTAGCAGGTGTCAACAATTACCCCCACACTTAGGCTTTTACTCGTCCCGAGAAAAAGGTTGGTTTTGGCACAAAGGATACATATTTAATGCATAACTTGGAAATTAAATTATACAGCACTGGTCTAGTTATCATGTATTATAAAATTTTAAAGTGTTGTTCATGAATCTTCAAGTGACTGCGGAGTAGGATAGCTTTAAACCGGTTACTCTTTTCCTCTTAATTATGTCTATTGGAGAAATGGATTTTGTAAAATAAAACATAGCTTCGACCTTCTCTTTGTAGTGGTACCAATGGTATTGACATAAGTTGAATATTTTATAGCAAGGGAGAGAGATATCATATTCCTAGATTAGAAAAAGTTCTCATTTCTTGACATATTATGTTGGAGGAACCATGAGCCTTTCTTTTGTTGAGCACATGCTCATATTTCTTTTCTTCTTGAATCGAGGTTTCGGACACTTGTCCCTTTTTATTTCCTCGTGATCTATCTTTTTGAGGTTTCGATTGTATGATAAAATTCAACAGAGGCTTTAACGACTGAGCTAACGACTGCCCTAGCTCATTAGGCTTTGTCCTAAGAAAATGACTCGACTAACTCTATTAACTAATCGTACTAGCGGAAGTGTGCCTTATTTGATAACTAGGCAACTAATGCTGCCCTTTATTATTGAGGCCCTGAATTATTTCTTTGAGGGCTGCAACCTTTTCTTCAAGCTTATCTTTGTCACGCTTGAGGCTGCGGATTAACTTGAGATTGATCCCAACCTGCTTATCCATGTCTTCTATGAGTTTGTCCCTCAGCTTGTTAGATGTTTCCATCTCCTTGACAAGGTTGGAGAGGCCTTCAAGCTTCTCGTTGAGAGTGCGTAGGGTTGGTGCTAGCTGCTTGGGAACTTTCTCTAGTACTAATGCTGATGTCGCTCTCTTTCTCTTAGGCTTTGGCTTAGGTGCGATGGGCTCGGTGTAGCATACTTCATCAGGGTTTGCACGAATTTCTTGAACGGAAGGACGAGCAGCATTGGTGTATTTAGCACAGATTAACTTGCCTTTCTTGTCGGTCTCGACCGATAAGAGTCACTCATTGCCTCTAGGTGGAAGAAGCTGGGTACCCTTGGGGATAGCAATCTGCCTTCCCTTAGCACCTCCTTCAAGCAGCAGTCTTGTAGGTGATGGAGGAAGAGCAGATGGATCTTGCACGTAGAAGACTTACTCATGACGCTGGGGATCGTTGCAACTTGCCTCGGTGGCACGACGGCGAGAGGCTTTGGCTGCCCGAGGACGAGGGCCTTCGAATCATCGCTGGGGATGCTGTCGAAGTCCGCGCCGTAGGAGACAATCGCCTTGTCCGCCATTGCTAATAGATCTAGATTGGAGAGCTCCTTTAAAGGAGAGAGGTGGCTGGTTATGTAATACAATTGAGGAGGGTCTAGGTACGTATTTATATGGATTTTTAGGAGACAGGATGAGGATAAAACCTAGACTCTACGGGATCCGTACAAAAGAATATCCGATTGCGCTTGGATAATATGCGAATATACGTAGGAAGGGTGTAGAAGGATAGGGGAATGAGAGTCGGGACGGGAGGTGGGGGGGGCGCCGACCGGCCCCACATGGGCGCCGACCGGCCCCACCTAGGGCCCACCTCGGGTGCCCTTCCGCGGGGTGCTTCGGACTCCTCCTAAGTTTCTGTTAAATGCGTTTTTGGATAAAATTTTGTACCGGGATAAAATTTTGTACC
Source organism: Chrysopogon serrulatus (assembly GCA_015844335.1). Lineage (NCBI taxonomy): Eukaryota > Viridiplantae > Streptophyta > Magnoliopsida > Poales > Poaceae > Chrysopogon > Chrysopogon serrulatus. The sequence goes on along the minus strand of JADLZL010005017.1, from coordinate 52,788 downwards.
GGAATAAAAATAGAGCTTAATAAGTTGGTAATTGGATGAATTCTATTTCATCCACTACTTCTGAATCAATTGGTTCTAAATAAAGTTTAAGTCAATGTCCATTTACCTTGAATAACGTACCTTCGCTTGATTGTAGAGTTATTGTCTCCGTGTGGTGACGAATTCACGACGGTGAAGGGTCCTTCCTATTTGCTCCTCAATTTTCCAAGCCCGAATAATTTGAACCTAGAATTAAAAAGTAATACCTTATCTCCTAGTGCAAATTCCTTCTTCTTAGTCCTCTTATCATGCCGTTTCTTCGTTCGTTCTTTGTAGATCTTCGAGTTGTGGTAAGTTTTCTCTCTCTATTCTTCTAATTCTGATAATTGCATCTTCCTTTTCTCTCCAGTGGCTTCTAAATCCATGTTCCATCTTTTGATAGCCCAGTGAGCTTTATGTTCTAATTCTACTGGTAAGTGGTAGGTCTTACTATATACCAATTGATATGGTGACATACCCAAAGGTGTTTTATAAGCTGTCCGGTATGCCCATAATGCATCGGGTAATCGATCTTTGCATAAAGTTTCTATTTTATTTACTGTTTTCTTGAGAATATTTTTGATTTGTTTATTAGATGTTTCTGCCTGGCCACTTGTCTGAGGATGATATGGAGTAGCGACATTATGCCGTATCCCATGAGCTTGTAGGTATAAGTGAAACTTCTTGTCAGTGAAATGTATTCCTCCGTCACTTATAACCATCCATGGTGTTCTAAACCTTGGAAATATAACCTCTTCAAATATTTTTTTAAGTGTTTTGAGTCAGCATTCTTGTATGGCATAGCTTCTACCCACTTGGATACATAGTCAACTGCCACCAAAATGTACTCATAATTCCTTGACTTCACAAATGGTCCCATGTAATCAATTCCCCAGACTTCAAAGAGCTCTATCTGAAGATTGTTGGTGAGTGGCATAGCATCTCTAGCATTGATATTTCATGCCTCTGATACGACCCCCATCTTCGGATGAAATCTTTAGTGTCTTCATATATGGTTGGCGAAAAGAAACCACTCTGCTAGATTTTTGTATGAGTGCGGAATGCCCCATAATGACCTCCATATGGAGATGAATGATATTTCTAAATGATCTACATGCCTTCTTCTACTGGTACACATCTTCTGAGTAATCCATCGGCGCATACCCAAAAAAGGTATGTGGATCCCATATGTGGAGACGACTTTCATAAATGAGTCTTTTCTTATTTTCTCCCGGTGGTACGTAACCCCAAACCATAAAGTTGACAATATTCGCGTACCAAGGATCTGTCTTGGTCACTTTAAACAAAGATGTCATCTCTCAATGAGTCATTAATAGGTAATTCCTGAGGTTCTTTAAAATACATCCTAGACAAATGATCGGCAACAGGGTTTTCTATTCCTTTCCTATCTTTAATTTCCAAGTTAAATTCTTGCAGCAATAAGATCCATCTTATTAAGCGTGGTTTAGCATCTTTCTTAGTGAGCAAATGTTTAAGAGCAGCATGATCAGAATAAATAATTATTTTAGCTCCAACTAAGTAAGACCTAAATTTATCTATAGCAAAAACAACAGCCAAAAGTTCTTTTTCAGTGGTTGCATAATTTAATTGTGCTTTTGTCATTGTTTTGCTAGCATAAGCGATTGCGTGATGCGTTTTATCTTTTGTTTATCCTAAGACTGCTCCTACAGCATAATCACTAGCATCACACATAATTTCAAAAGGTAAAGACCAATCAGGGGGTTGAATGATTGGTGCTAATGTCAGTGCTTTCTTAAGAATATTAAATAATTCCAAGCATTCTTCACCAAACTCAAAAGGTACATCCTTAGCTAACAATCTAGTCATTGGTCTAGCAATTTATGAGAAATTCCTTATGAATGTACGATAAAAACCATAATGACCTAGAAAACTTCGGACTCCATTTACATTAACTGGAGGAGGTAGTTGTTCAATTACTTCAATTTTAGCTTTATCTACCTCTATACCTCTTTCTGACACTAAGTGTCCTAACACTATTCCTTCTCTAACTATAAAATAATATTTTTCCCAATTAAGGACTAAGTATTTTTCTTCACATCTTTGCAAAACCTTATCTAAATTTTCTAAGCAATCATCAAAAGTTTTTCTATAAACTAAAAAATCATTCATAAAAACTTCTATGATTTCTTCTGTCATATCAGAAAATATAGACATCATGCATCTTTGAAAAGAAGCGGATGCATTATATAATCTAAAAGACATTCTTCTATAAGCATAAGTTCTATAGGGACATGTAAAGGTGGTTTTGCTTTGATCATCAGGGTGGATAGGGATTTGGTAATATCCTGAATAACCATCAAGAAAACAAAAGAAAGAATGATTTGCTAAGCGCTCTAACATCTCATCAATGAAAGGTAGAGGAAAATGGTCTTTCTTTGTTGCTTTATTGAGTTTTCTATAATCTATGCACATTCACCATCCAGTGACAGTTCTCTTGGGTATTAATTCATTTTTATCATTTTGGACAACTGTCATTCCTCCCTTTTTAGGTACAACTTGAACAGGACTTACCCACTCGCTATGTGGTACAGGGTATATAATCCCTGCATGTAAAAGCTTTAGGACTTCTTTCTTCACTACATCTCGCATCGCATTTTAGAGTCTATGCTGAGGCTCTCTTGAAGGTGTAGTTTCTGGATTAGTTGGTATACGATGGGTGCAAAGAACATGGCTAATCCCTTTTAGGTCTTGGAGTGAATAACCAAAAGCAACTCTATGCTTTTCTAAAATAGTTATTAATTTATAAGTCTCTTCATCAGAAAGTTTATCACTTATAATCACAGGATATTCTTGATCATTATTTAGAAAAACATACTTAAGACCAGATAGTAATGATTTAAGCTCAATAGGGGGTTTAGGTGGCTCTAGTAATACATCAAGAGGTTTAGGATCAACAAGGTCCTCCTCCTCTTCATCAATGAAGAACTGGGTATTATCTTCTAAATCAGGTTGAATAAGATTTTTGAATTCAATAGCCTTAACCTCTTCTATTGGATCTAATTCGGGAAGGGGTTCTTCTTTAACTTTTACTGCATGAGTTATAGGTATTGAAAAACTAAATTCTTTCCCAAATTTAATATTTAATTTACTATCATGACCTTCTTGAAGAAGTTTCATTATGGGTACTCCAATCATTGCATCAAAATCCCACACATCAAAGATATAGAAATTTAGCAAAATGTGGAAATCATTAATAACGATAGGAAGTGCACTCTAAACTCCTAAACTAGGAATAATATATCCTGAACAATTTTTAAATAATTTATTTGTAGGTGTCTTTCAAGAATTCTCTAGCAAAGGTGTATGACATAATGTTGACTCCTGCAACTAGGTTGTATAGAGCTTCAAAAGGATAGGAATCTACTTGTAACTGTTGATATTTTTAACATCACTTCAAGTTAAGAACTGAGTATTGAATCAGGCACTTTACGATCATATAACAATAATCATCATAAACTACATCTATATCAAATGTGCAACTAGAATAAACTAAGAACTGAATAAGTAGCAATATATTAAAGTAGAGCAAAGTCATAATGAAATACAAGATAAAATTACCAAATTCTAGAAGACAGATCTAGAATCCCGAGCGGAGCGCCCGATCTCTACTTGAATCTTGCTAGACGACTAAACTAAGAACTTAAAGAACTAGAGCTCTACTTCTAATCTCTGAAAACCCTAACTTCTGACTACTCTTGACAAATGAAGCAGGAGGAATGAATTGGTGTCTTGAGGGGGGTCTACCCATCCTTTTATAGCCCGGTGGAGTGCACGCACGCCGTAGGATCAAACCGACGTAGCCAACGGTGGAGATGAAAACCCTAGGCGTCAGGAGGAAGGTTCTGAAGGAGGGCGCCGCCAAGAACCCTAGGGCGCCGACCGCCCCATGGTGGGGCCGGCCGCCCCACCTGTGGCGGCCGTGGGCCCCGCTTCTTCTTGGTGTCTTCTGAGTCTTCCGAACCATCTGGCGATGTAGTTGCGTCGCGGTTAAGTTTCGTGGTAAATTTGCATTAAAATCCTTCTTTTAGCCTTTTCTTGAAAATCACCTGGAAATTTCACAAATCACCAAAACTCGTGGAATTTGTCAGATATAACCTCTATCAGTCTATTATTACTTCTTCAAGAGCCATTATTGACGGTATAAAATTTAGACTTAGTGACCGTCAACAATTACCCCCAAGCTAAGTCTTTGCTAGTCCCTTAGCAAAGTCGACTTGAAATAATACATCCAGGGTATCTTATTAAACAAATACTTGAGCATTAAATTTTAAAATTCTTCTCCAGATCATAATCCATTAATCTATCTTTCAAACTTATCCTTATACCTTTTAATTGTGGGGCTTATCAACTTTTAATTAAATCTTGGGTGATTGAAAGATAGAATAATCAAGCAAGCACTGCATATATTTCATTCTTTGCTTAAGCATTACTCTAGAGGTTTTCTCTTTTTTTTTTTTTGAACATGTAGGGATCATTATATTGAAAACCATACGAGTTTACTAATAAGATTGGAGTGGACTACTTAAGCTATGCATCATGACTGAATGTGCTAGTGATTAAAACTTTAATTCCAGCTCTTATACAATATTCTCTCTTCCCCCCTTTTCGAGAAGTGTGGGCTATCTCCCAAATGGATACTTTTTGTACCCATTTTTCTCTCAAAGGCAGTGTCTTTGCACCCATTGTTTTACTCTCTTTCTTTTGATTTGGCTCATACCTCTTTTGATATGGCATCTTTTAGGCTCATACTTCTTTGGTATGGCATGTTTTCATTTTATAACCCACACTCTCTTGTAGACTTCTAAGAGAGAATTTGTTACATAGAGCAAAAACCTTTTTATGCGTGTGGATTCAATCATGAATGCATAACAGAGTAAGCTACTCAATCATATTAGCAAGGTAAATTATTAGATTGCTTAGTTTAATTCTTGTAAAATATCTGGAGCTTAGCTATTACTCAGAATGAAACATATACTAGCCCAAAATTTCTTATATCATATCTGTCAATTACTTAGACTGAATCACAAGTTTTATGCTACCCACAGATATCAGGTTTAAGAATAAATTCTCAGGGTAGATAAACTTCATATAATTTGAAGAAAGATTTTAATTTCAGATGCTAAGTAATTGCAGATTTTTAATTGCTTTTCCAAGTTTTTTTTAAGAACTGTAGAATTTAAAGACAACTTCTAATTACTCTAATGATAGAAATTAAATACTAGAAAGTAAATTTGGAAAGGATAAAGTATATACAGAGGTGGATGATGCTCACCTCGCGGGGGCTCTCCCCCAAGCTGTATGTTGCCGTACTCAATAATGTGGCGGAGACGGTGGTGGATACCCCAACTGGTCTATCAGGTACTCCACTCCGGTTTGTAGGTGCTGCTGCCCATGTTGTAACTGCTCGAGCTGCTATCTGTCCGGTGCTGCCACTGCTCATGTCGATGCAAGGTCTCATTCATTGCCTGCTGCCCCTGCTAAAGGTTAGTAAAATGCATAGACATAGCAGGGTAATCATTAATAGGAGTGCTAAAATGCTGCTCAGGAGGCGGCATGTAATTATTTGCCGGTGGTGCGTGGTACGGGTACAGTCCATCAGTGGTGTACTCCGTGTTCCTGCGCACAGCGAATGATGCACGTCCTCTCTAAAAATCTTGTCTCTGATCTTCAGGCTCCTGTGTATGGAATGTTCCCCATCCTGTAGATGTGGATGACTCTCCCTGATGATAAGTGGGTTGGTCCTCCCAACCTAAGTGGGTGGACCATGGCTGATGTGGCTCATGATATGCACCTGGTTCATCAAAGTTAGTGTAATGGAAATAAGCTGGACCAGAGGGTGCTGTGTCAGTCCCAGTATACACAGTCCTGGGTACTCTGCTGATGCGTGCTGATGGACACCTGCCAATGTTAGTGGTCTCTGAAAAAGTAAAACTGTTGACAGAATAAATTCCCAACTCCCTGTTGGGCAGCTCGTACTCATTTGGATAATTTTTATAAATCATAATTATCTTGTTATTTCTACGTTTCACCATGTGAGCACGAAAGAAAAAGTCATATCCAATAACTCTTCGGGTACCAGTAATAAATGTGAGTGTAGCTTTAGATAACAAATCTAGTCCCGAAGCTAAACGTGTAATCCAAGATGTGAATGAAATACTGCACTTTCTCATGAGAGGCACGGTTTTCCAGTAGCTCAACATTAATTTTACAGGAGATGCTTTTCTCTTTTTAATCATGATGTATAATAAATGCAACTCATCTTGTCTAATGGTGTTTAATTCCTCTCTAGGAAAGAAAGTAAAAGCTAGTCATTTAAGCATAAATCTCAGTGTTGGGTTATGGACTTCCTCAGTGGTATATTTTTGCTTGCGTTCCGGTTTCTTAGCAGTGATGCTCTCCCAAAAATCATCCTTATTAAAATCTCCAAGAACATCAGCTATATTTACTACACACTGATCAGAAAATCCTAGTGCTAAACTAAAATTTTTCCATGTGAGAGTAAAAGGCTTGTTGAACATTCTAAACCGAACATAATCGTCATCAAAGTCTAGGGAGCTAATAAATTCTATAGTGAGTAACTTGCTACCCTGCTCAGTGATTTCCCATGCGTCTTCCCATCCAATCATTCTAAAAATAAGTTCAAACTCAGAATCCATTCCGGTTTCAACGAGTAAAGCATCATCAAATGTTGGAGTATGAGTAAATTCCTTTGTCTTTACCACATTAAATATTTCTATTTGAGGTCTCTGTTGTAATGAAATTTGATTAAGGTTTGTTAGCTCGTACCTCTCTTCCTATAGGGAAGAGGATGACGGTTGATATTGCTCAGGAGGTGATGGAGGATCGACGTCCATTCCGGAGCCAGCAAACGAAGGCACTTGAGATGATGAACGGCTTCGTGTGCTGCGGAAGGAGAGGGTTCTCCCAAGACTCCTGAGTGCACCTCCAAGTTTTCGACTCATCTTGCCTGTAAAAATGAAGAACACGAAGAACACGGCAAGAACAATAAGAACACGAAGAACTGAAAAATGATTAGGATTAGCAAATCAAAAAGAGAGAGAAGAGGGAAAATCCTTGTGATAATCTTGCAAATTGATTTCTCTTTCTCTTTTCTTTTCTCTTTTTCTTGCTAATTAATGGGTGATTTAGAAGAATGAAGTGTCGTAGTTGAGAACAGAGGAGGGAATGAGCTCTCTGGTTTCTAAGCAAACAAGTGAGGGGGTGAGAGAAGTTGGAGGCAGAGAGGAAGTAGTAGGGCGCCGGCCGGCGTAGTGGTGGGGCCGGCTGGCCCCACCTGCAGCCTGCTGGTGCTCTCCTTCCTCTAGTGGCGACAATGCTCTGTAAATGATCAATTCCCTATACTCTAGGTGCTCCTTTCGGTGGCAGGCAAGAATGGAGATGGTACATGCATGTGAGTGTGATAATTTGGATGTGTGGAGTGTAGTGAATAATTGGTGGGTGTGAGGTGATGTGAGGTGATGTGTGTGGACCCCACATGTCTCCCGTATTTATACCGTATAATGACACAAGAATGAAAAACTAAATTACTTTTATGAATCTATGAAAAATTAGAATTCTAATGATGGTAGTTTCATAATTTTCTGCCACCACAGTAAATTTCACTGATGGAGATTTTATGCTTCGTTAGTTATAATTTCATGGGGCTTAGCCTTTTATATATGGCTTGTTTATTATTTTTATTTCTTTTTAATAATGCAATTGGTAGGTGTTGACACCTGTTAGCGTCAACTTTTACTAGGGCTTTTTACCCGAAGGATAACATGAAAACACACTAGTCTAGGGATTTATCTGATAATTTCCACGAGTTTTGCATATTCTGTAATTTCCAGGGTAATTTCCAGAAAAGCTGAAAAGAGGGATTCTAGTGCAAAATAACCACGAAACTTATCCGCCATGAAGGACACCGCGGGAAGACTCTGGAAGACTCTGGAAGACACCCGAAGCGACAGGGGGCCGAGGGGCTGCCAGGTGGGGCCGGCCGGTTCTACCATGGCGGCCGGCCCCCCTCTAGGGTTTCGGCCCCCCTTCTGGAATATTCCTCCACCGCCTCCAAGGATGCATCTCAGCCCTACGTTACGTCGGTTTGATCCTGCGGCGCACACGCATCCCACCGGACTATAAATATGTGGGTAGACCCCCCCTGGAGAGAGCCAATTCATTATTCATCAAGGCCTCAAGCCGTCAAGCATCAAGAGCCTTCAGGTTCATCAAGAGCCTTCTAGTTCATAGGATTAGCTAGCTAGATTAGAAGTAGAGGAGATCTAGTTCTTCATCGGATCTGGAGCCCCTCGGCGTGGGGCTGGAGAGCGAGAGTTCGGTAATAGATCTAGTTCTTAATTACTTTATTGTATTCATTATTCAGATTAGGGAGACTTTACTCTAAATAGATTTATATATTCTTAATTGCAATAGTCATTGTCTACTTTGATTATATGTCTAGTTTAGTTGCTTCGATCTTATTGAATTCATGTAATTGCTCGTATAACGTTTATCCATATGTACAATGGGTAGATGATAGGCGATATGTAGACGTGGTGTCTAGATGTCTTGTTTATCTGCGAGTGCACCCTGATATGCCGGGACGTGTGGTAGTCTGCGTAGGTGACAGCTATGTTAGTTCCTCTGTAGTCCACCCCCCGTATGTAAGACTAGCATGGGCACGGTCGCGAAGGAGGTGACTTAGGTCTTAATACCCTCATTAGTTGATGCCTCTTTACGTGCAATGATGATTTAGGGTTGACTTAGCGATGATTACTAGATGTAGTTGCACTAATTAGAGTTATTCAATTGATGTAGTTATAGACCTATCTCCTTAATATATTAAATGGCTAGCTATAATTATGACTAGTAAGATGCTCTGATGATTATCCTTAATTATGATACTTGATGATTATGCTATCACCCGTATTTATCCTTATTTATCTTGTGACCTCTGCCTGTTATGATTAGAGTATATGACTTAGGTAATATCGTTTATCCAGTTTATATAGTTTCTCATCAATATAATAATAATAGTTTATTACATAGCTTTCCCAGAGGTATAATTATAAATCGACAACCTGGATACTTTCCTAAGTAAAATGCTACAACGGTATAATTATCTGTCCGCTTGTAGAACCCATTAGTTTACATTCATATCTTATTCATATATTTTATCTGTCTAGTCACAAAAGTACAATGTAGATCTATGATAATTTCCTAGCAATATAATTGGGGATGACAACCTACTTCATGTTTAGGAATGTTAGTAATTCAAGAGTGGCTAGTTGCTAATGACAAGTAATTATAATACCGACCATTTCTGGCATTGTTATTAGAGGTAGGATTTATATCTGCTTTTTAGTAGTGACATTAGAAATGCCAACAAGCATTTTTGGCGCTGTTACCGGGGAAGGCACAATAAACTTAGAACATATTGATAACCTATATACACATGGATAAAGTCATATTATCAATCGATCTCTAACTCTGGCAGGTACACCCTTCGTTGTTATCATTTTCCTATCTTATGCAGGGTGATGAATGAATGGTTTTTCTCTTCCAAAGAACTTTACTGACGATCCAGAGAAACTCCTTAGAAAGAAAAGGTTTGTAGAAGCAAGGGACAAATTCGAGTCACCATTAAGAACACCCTCTGCTGCTCAAGCTAGCTCTTCAAAGGAGCCAGCTCCAACACTGGAAGAAGAATTTGAAGAAGAAATAGAAGAACAAGCAGAAGAGTATTTAGGTGAAAACCTAGCTCCTGTGTTTGAAGACATGGCCGAGAAGTCGCCGCGAGAGTTCTCCCCCAACAACAAAGAAACATCCGGACTGGACCAGCAAATCAACACCGGGGAGAATGGATTCGAGCTCAAGCCCGCCCACATCACCATGGTTCAAGCCACCAATTCTGTGGAAAAGGACATGAAGATGCAAGTGCACACTTACAACACTTTCTAGAGATCTGCAAAGACCTTCACTATCGAGGAGTATCAAAAGATGCTATCTTACTCCGTCTTTTCCCGTTCTCACTATTGGGGAAAGCCAAGCGGTGGTTCTACATCAACAAAGATAAACACACTACATGGGACCTATGCTCAACTGCTTTCCTAGCAAAATTCTTTCCTACGCCCAAGACCAATGCTCAAGTGGGAAGATTTCAAGTTTCCAACAACAACATGATGAATCATTCACTGAAGCATGGGAAATATTCCGAACTACATTGAAGACCGTCCTCATCATGGGATAGAGGAGTGGTCATTAATGCAGACTTTCTATCACAAAGCTAATTTCTAGCACCCATGAGTCTATTGATGCTTTTAAATGGGGGAGCTTTCCCCGTCACTAAAGCTCTCTCGATGCTAAAGCACTTCTCGAGAAGATGGCCTCAAACTCAACATGCAATGAAGAACGCACTCAAATTCGCAAGAAGGGAGGAGGAATCCATCATCTCAAGGAAGCCGACATGGTCACCGCCAAGCTAGACCTCATTATGAAGAAGCTCGACATAGAGAAGAAGGAAGTCATGCACGTCAATGATTCCCACATGACATGTGAAGAATGTGGAGACTACGGGCACTCACCGTCACCGCCCTACACTGCAAGAGGATGTGAATTTCATCAACAACAACACCTACTATCGTCCTCAACAAAATCAAGGGTGGAATCAACAACCTCGATAAGGTAATTACCAAGGTAACAACCAAGGTAACACCTTCAATAATTATAACCTTCCGCCTTTAAGAGAATTAGTTACTAGTCAATCCAAACTGCTAGATCAAATGACTAGGAAGCTAACATAAAATGATAAAACTTTGGAAAATATACATGCTAGAATGGATACTTTTGCTTCTCGCCATAAAGAATCAAAGATAGCTTTAATAAAATGTTAGAATCGCAATTAGCTTAGTTAGTCTTCTTTGTTTCTCCACTAGAGAAAGGCAAGATTCCAGGCCAACCGTAAGATTTAGAAACCGCTAACCTTGTTGATATTCACAATGCAACCCAATATCATATTGAGCCTGCAGATGTACAGTGGATTGACCACTCTCTATCAGAGAAGATGGGAGACCCTGGAAGACCTGTCATTCCTATCTCTATAGGATGTCACAGTTTTCCAGAGGCTATCTGCGACTTCGGCACAAGTGTCAACATCATGCCCAAGGTAATTTATGAGAAAATATTAAATGATCCCCTGTTGTACACAAACATGCGCTTGCAGCTTGCAGATCAGTCCATTTGCTACCCTGTGGGAGTACTTGAAGAAGTTGTCATTAGAGTGGGGCAATCGTATGTCCCAGTTGACTTCGTGGTCATGGAGACAGGAGTAGATGAGAAGGCACCCATCATTCTGGGTAGACCATTTCTGTGCACAACAAAAACCATCATCTATGCGGAGTTCACCAAGATCGTCCTATCCATCAAAGACAAGAAGGAGAGATTCACATTCAAGAACCACATCCTGAAAGCTCCTGCAGCCCCGAAGCAATTTCAGCAACAAGAAGAGCAAGAACAACAACCAATGCCGAAGAAGAAGAACAAGAGAAACAATAGAAGATGGAGGAAGACCAAGCATGCACCCGAGGAGACAACTCAACTAATCAATCGCTCTCAACACGTAAAAATGATCACAAAGTTACCCATGCCATTTCCAATCAAGAGAGGTGATCCGGGTTCCAATCATTGAATGCACAATCAAAGACACCACTTTTCCTCACACCGTCTACGACACTGGATCAGGCTGCAACGTAATGTCAAAATAGGTATATGATGAATTATTTGATTTACCTTTATACCCAACATGTATTCAGTTACAGATGGCGGACCAATCACTAAGATTTCCTGAAGGAGTAGTCAAGGATATCATGGTAAGGATTCAAAGACAATATATACTTGTAGATTTTCTAGTCCTTGACATGCAGGGAGATGATGATTCCCCGATCCTTTTGGGAAGACCGTTCCTCTACACTGCCAACGCCAACATCTACATTGGGTCCGGACATATCCACTTCAACCTACCTGCTGGAAAGGTACGCTGTTAATTTAGAACATTAAATAACCATGAGCAGGCCCGGAAGCAACGCAACAGGAGAAGACGACAAGCACACCGTCAGGCTGCTCAGCCTCACTGTGGATGGGAAGACTTCCCTAGCAAGATCGTGAAATATGAAGATCGCTTCCCGGAGCAAGAGGAGAACAAGCAAGTGCCTCGCTGGAGTAGCTGGGCAGAAGAAGTAGAGAAGATGGACCAGATTGCCAAGGAAGAAAAGGAGGAGATCCTAGCACGATTAGAAGCATGGGAGAAAGCAAACAAAGATGAAGAGCAAGAACTAGAAGAAAGAGAAGCAAAAGAGACCGAAGCAAGATGGAAGGAAGCACGCAACGCATCACCACGAGACGGGAGTTGATCGAGGTTACTTCGCACGATGAACCCACCGAGTAAGTGTTTACCTCTCTAAGTCCCGTCGGTAGACTTTAAATTCGCACCCCCTAGCCATAAGGTTAGAATAGTAGTTATCTCGCTTCAATGCATTAGCAATTTAATTTACTTAGTAGCATAATTTTGTTTACATGCTAAAACATAAGATAACAAAACAAAAAAATATATATATATAAATATTTATTGCATCATTCATGGCATCATAAAGCACCATGTGGATACCCGATGGTATTTTTCGAAAGAATATCCACTTTGGGTGGCATAAAAATAAAAAGAGATAAAAATATAGCATTCATATTTAGTTCTTGCATCAAAAAAAAAGAAAGTGAATTCTGTTTAAATTAGACAACATTAAAGATAACTCATAAAGATAATCAATTACTCTTTGGTCGACCGCTAACTCATTATTAAATTCGAGCCTCGAGTTTTGGTTTTTTTTTTTGTGGAGTATTTATGCAGAGAAACATCATAGTAAGGAGAGAGACTATCGGTGGTAACCACCGGGTTCGCTATTGGTTAGTCCGCTCTCGAAGGACATTTACACCGGATATTGTAATTATCAAGCTTGGGGGAGGAGCATCCCCTAGTTATCAGGTGACTACACCTAAGCGATTTTTGAGTCTACTATAAATAGTCATAAAATACCAAAAATATGTGGGCACATGAAGGTCCACAAAGTCATAAAGTCTTGTGTTAGGTATTAAATATAAAACCATAAAAAGATATATAATTAATAAAACCAAATAAATATTCAGTTATATATTTTTATTAGAGTATAATTTAAAATTAGTCCAGGCTAGAGCTAAATAAAATTGATGAACATTAAATCTGTTTTTGAAGATGATGAATAGTTGCTCTGTTATAATGCTTACTAAGTACCTACTTACCAAACTTAAAATCTCCCTAGTTTTAAGCATTGTTGTTTTAATTGGAGAATTTATTTCGAAACTTAATTATGGAGGTATAAGCTTGCGCTGAGTCTAGATAATTGATTGATATGATTCATGAAGGTTGAGCTGCTATTTATCTTGTTCCTAGCATTGCTAAGTTCTGGAGGATTTATTTTGAAAATCTAAAATTTATATGATGAGCTCTTGTATGATAAATGTAAATTCCTACCAAAGCTAGAATTAATATCCTAGAGGATAAGAAAACCTTTTTCACATTTAAAGCTACTTAGTTTGCATTGAGTTCAGTCAACCTGTGTTGTATACCTTATGAGAGTCTTGTCATGCTTTTAAAACCAAGAATCACTTGCACACTCCAGTCCACATATGTATTATTCCCACCTTAGGAGTAATTGCAATTATTCACTATATTTCCATCCATGTTCATCATAAAATGTTCACCTCCTACACTAGGAGAGAGCACAAAAATATACTAAAACCCTATAGGATAACCCCTGTCTTTAATGCTCTAAGTCCTGATTTTATCTCTCGCTTCATTTATTGTATTCAAAGGATGCATGTGGCTATGCAAAAAGAAAGAAAAAAAAAAGCAAAAAAAGAAAAAGAAAGAAAGAAAAAGAGGAGTAAAAGATGGACAAGTGTCCCAGCAATTAAAACAATGGACACTAGATGCCCGCCTCCCTGAATAAAAAGAAATAATGAAGATAGCCCATATCTTTCCTAAGAAAAGCCTTAAAAGAGAGTCATTCCCAAAAGAGCAATAATAGAATTAGGAGTTAGCCATAAATAACACATATGCACCCATCCACCATATTCCATACACATGCACATCTTGGTTTGATTGTATACCTCGATTCTCTGTGGATCCATTAGTTGACTTTACAATACATGTTTTGCAAGTATGCCTAACCTTGTTACTGCCAATCCTATAAGCTCCACTATATATACCTTTAGCTATAGGAGGCATAACAACATTAATGCCTCAAGAGAGAACCACAAATACTATATACATTGAGAGATTTGAGGGTGCCATACAATTAAGCTCTGAGTTTTATTCTGAAAATTTATCAAAAACTCCGGGATGTTGGTATTGCAAAGAATTTAAGACATAGCACTTAGCTTGATTGTTCTATCTTTCGACTGCTCAAGACTTATGCAAAAGCTATGAAGCCCCAAATTACAGGTGAAAAGAGTAAATTTGAAGGTTAGAGCATACATTGTTTCATCCGGAGGAAATTTTGTTTGAAAGCGTGTGTACTGGAAAAGTATAATGACATTGCAGCAACTCCTGATCCAAATACAATAACATTTAGGCTTGGTGTGTTTGCCAAGGGACTGGCAAAAGGTAAAGCTTGGGGGTATTGTTGACACCTGTTAGCGTCAACTTTTACTAGGGCTTTTTACCCAAAGGATAACATGAAAACACACTAGTCTAAGGATTTATCTGACAATTTCCACGAGTTTTGCATATTCTGTAATTTCCAGGGTAATTTCCAGAAAAGCTGAAAAGAGGGATTCTAGTGCAAAATAACCACGAAACTTATCCGCCACGAAGGACACCGCGGGAAGACTCTGGAAGACACCCGAAGCGATAGGGGGCCGAGGGCCTGCCTGGTGGGGCCGGCCGGCTCCACCATGGCGCCGGCCGGTGCCCCCCTCTAGGGTTTCGGCCCCCCTTCTGGAATATTCCTCCACTGCTTCCAAGGATGCATCTCAGCCCTACGTTACGTCGGTTTGATCCTGCGGCGCACACACATCCCACCGGACTATAAACATGTGGGTAGACCCCCCTGGAGAGAGCCAATTTATTATTCATCAAGGCCTCAAGCCGTCAAGCATCAAGAGCCTTCAAGTTCATCAAGAGCCTTCTAGTTCATAGGATTAGCTAGCTAGATTAGAAGTAGAGGAGATCTAGTTCTTCATCGGATCTAGAGCCCCGGGCGTCTGGTTGAAGCGCGAGAGTTCCGTAATAGATCTAGTTCTTAATTACTTTATTGTATTCATTATTCAGATTAGGGAGACTTTACTCTAAATAGATTTATATGTTCTTAATTGTAATAGTCATTGTCTACTTTGATTATATATCTAGTTTAGTTACTTCGATCTTATTGAATATATGTAATTGCTCGTATAACGTTTATCCATATGTACAATGGGTAGATGATAGGCGATATGTAGACGTGGTGTCTAGATATCTTGTTTATCTGCGAGTGCACCCCGATATGCCGGGACGTGTGGTAGTCTGCGTAGGTGACAGCTACGTTAGTTCCTCTGTAGTCCACCCCCCGTATGTAGGACTAGCATGGGCACGGTCCGCGAAGAAGGAGGTGACTTAGGTCTTAATACCCTCATTTGTTGATGCCTCTTTACATGCAATGATGATTTAGGGTTGACTTAGCGATGATTACTAGATGTAGTTGCACTAATTAGAGTTATTCAATTGACGTAGTTATAGACCTATTTCCTTAATATATTAAATGGCTAGCTATAATTATGACTAGTAAGATGCTCTCGATGATTATCCTTAATTATGATACTTGATGATTATGCTATCACCCGTATTTATCCTTATTTATCTTGTGACCTTTGCCTGTTATGATTAGAGTATATGACTTAGGTAATATCGTTTATCCAGTTTATATAGTTTCTCATCAATATGATAATAATAGTTTATTACATAGCTTTCCTAGAGGTATAATTATAAATCGACAACCTGGATACTTCCCTAGGTAAAATGCTACAACGGTATAATTATCTGTCCACTTGTAGAACTCATTAGTTTACATTCATATCTTATTCATATATTTTATCTGCCTAGTCACAAAAGTACAATGTAAATCTATGATAATTTTCTAGCAATATTATTGGGGATGACAACCTACTTCATGTTTAGAAATGTTAGTAATTCAAGAGTGGCTAGTTGCTAATGACAAGTAATTATAATACCGACCATTTCTAGCGTTGTTATTAGTGGTAGGATTTATATCTGCTTTTTAGTAGTGACGTTAGAAATGCCAACAGTAGGAAAATAAATATGCTATTTAATGTGACAATTTAAATTACCGATAACTACCGAGTTACCTCCCGGCGAAGGTTCGGGTTTTTAGAGTCCACCGACTTGGACTTCTCCAATTGATTTATTCTTTATGGTTAATCTCCGCGGTCAGAGATGTTGGTGCACCTTGCTCTTCTTGATCCTTCAGAGTCTTGCATTGCTCGGGTCTTGGCCTGAATGCGAATCGCTCTTCTTGCCCATTAATGGTGAATATAATTTCTCCAGCTCCAACATTGATGGTCACATTTGCGGTGTTGAGGAATGGTCGTCCAAGGATAAGAGGTATCTTCCTCTCTTCCTGCATGTCAAGTACCACAAAATCTACAGGAACGAAAAAGTCACAGATTTTTATCGGAATATTTTCTGCTATTCCTGCAGGGTAGCGGACTGATTGGTCAGCTAGTTGCAAGCACATTGTTATTGGAGTGAGCGGGGAATAGTTGAGTTTATCGAAGACCGTCTTGGGCATGACGCTGACGCTTGCTCCAAGATCACACAAGGCATTCTCGAACTTCTGGTTGCCTATAGAGCAATCAATAGTGGGACATCCTGGATCCTTCTTCTTGACAGGAGAAGAATGTAGGATTGCCTCACTACATGCCTCTGTTAGCTTGATGACTTCGGTAGAGGGTAGTGGTCCCTTGTTGTTGAGGATGGATCGAAGGTACTTTGCATATGTAGGTACCTGCATAGCATCTAACAGTGGAATATTGACATATAATTTCTGTATAATCTCTACAAACTTACAAAACCAATCATCAGTGGTGATACTCCTTCTCCTTCGTGGGAACGGTAGGATAGTAGTATCTTCGAAATCTTGTGTTGATTCGGGCTCTTGGGGATCTTTTGTTGGTAGGGGTGCTTCTACTTCTTTTTCTCTAGTATTCTTTTCAACTTCCTTGTCTACCTGTGGTCTACGTGTCCCTTCTGGGTAAGGTGGATCACGTGTAACCTTACCTCCTCGAGTGGATATTCCTTTGATCTGTTCAAGGTTAGTGGCAGACAAAGTAGAGGCTAGATGCGTAATCTGTGATTCTATCTTTTTATTAAATATTATTTGCTCTTTAACTGCTAGAGAAAAATTATCTAATTTTGCATTTATTCCTTCTAATATTTCATCATTAAAAGCAAGCTTCTTATAAATACTCTCATTAATTCTAACTTGTTCTAATATTAATTCTCTCAAGGGTGGTTGTCTTTGATTTGAAGAGTTATAATTACCTTGGTACTTTCCTTGGCTTGTCGCCTGAGGTTGACTCCATCCTTGCTCCTTGATGATTGCACTGATATCATATTGATTTTGAGAGTTGAATGCATCTTGAATAGCTTGACGATCTCTTTTGTAATTATCCCTCTGCTCTAGCCAGTTCAATAATACATCCATCTTGGTTAATATTGCACATGACTCCTCTGGAACTTCTTCACTTTCATGGCATGTCTGGGTGTTGAATGTCCAACTTTGATTTTCTGCCATCTTTGCCATAATTGCTTCAGCTCTTTCAGGGATGAGTGACATAAATGATCCTTCAGCAGTGGCGTCCAATTGCTCACATGACCTTTGGGTTAGTCCATGATAGAATGTTTGCATGAGCAACCACTTCTCCATTCCATGATGCGGGCAATCTGATATGTATCCTTAAAAACGTTCCCAAGCTTCTGGAATAGGTTCACCTTTCTGGCGACGAAATTCTAAAATTTTCCCTCTTAAGATATTCGTTCGGCCTATTGGGAAAAACTTCTCTAGAAAAGCTTTCAAACATTCTTTCCATGTCTTGACTTGATCTTTACTCGATAAAACCACTGCTTCGCTCTTCCTTCTAATGAGAAAGGAAACAAACGAAGTAGCATGACATCTTGAGGAATGTCTTGAATGTTAATGGTGTTACCAATCTCCAGAAAATTCTACAGATGAGCAATAGCATCTTCATCCTTCTTTCCACTAAATATGATAATTTGCACCATTTTGATGAGGCTTGGCTTGATCTCATAATCATGTTCTCCAATGTCGAAAATGTCGAGAGTCGGACCTACGCGAATATTCTCGGTGCTTGGAGCAGAGAATTCACGCAGAGTCTTCTCAGCCATCGCTTCTCAAAATGATTAAGACCCTTCTTCCTATGGTTGTTCCTGATAAGAGTTAAAATTCTACAACCAATTGCTGCACTTACCCTATAAAATTTTCTAGATAAAACATGGGTAAGTCTGCTAAAAAAGCAAAAGGTTATGATCTAGATATAATTTTAATATTTTATTTTTTTATGAAAGGTTTACTCATATAAAATTCTAGAAAAAATATGTATATCCCGCGAATCAATAATCCTTATAAAATATCCTAATAAATAAAATTGCCATCCCGAATCTAATGCCAGAAATGCTTGTTGGTATTTTTAACATCACTTCAAGTTAAGTTGTCATCCCTAACATGATACCAAAAACCAAGGATAAAAATAATCTACACGCAATGACTCTAATTAGAATATATCCGCAAGCGCACAGATAATTCTTCCGTTGTAGCATTTCACCCAGAGGAAGTATTCTGAGTATCGTTGATTTATTTTATGCCAAAAGGATAAAGCAGCATTCTACTTATTAGGAGCGGACAACTATTAATAATAAATGTATAAACCTTTATCATAACCTATTACACCAATGCTTTAGCCATAACTAGTCAACAGTAACGATAAATGATAAATAAGTAATTAAGATAAATGGTATTCCAGAGCTAGAATATAAAGACTCTCTAATGTAGTAAAGCAATCTAGAGATTCAGTTAGAAATAAAGAAACCTATGTAATTACTAATATAAAGTCTACAAACCTACGCCATGCTACACATTTTCATCTATAGTGCAATAAATTCAGAAGACATCATAAGGAGCATCAACTAATGAGGATATTAAGACACAAAGGTCACCTCCTTCGCGACCATGCTCGGCTAGTCCTACGTACCGGGGATGGACTACGAGGAACCAACGCCACTTGTCACTGCCAAGCAGACTACCACCACGACCCGGCACATCGGGGTGTCTCCGTAGGTAACAATATATCTAGACACCACGCCTACATAATGCGCACCATCTAACCCACTCGAGTATTGAATCAGGCGCTTTACGATCATATAACAATAATCATCATAAACTACATCTATATCGAATGTGCAACTAGAATAAACTAAGAACTGAATAAGTAGCAATATATTAAAGTAGAGCAAAGCCATAATGAAATACAAGATAAAATTATCAAATTCTAGAAGACAGATCTGGAATCCCGAGCGGAGCGCCCGATCTCTACTTGAATCTTGCTAGACGACTAAACTAAGAACTTGAAGAACTAGAGCTCTACTTCTAATCTCCTCGAAACCCTAACCTGACTACTCTTGACAAATGAAGCAGGAGGAATGAATTGGTGTCTTGAGGGGGGTCTACCCCTCCTTTTATAGCCTGGTGGAGTGCACGCATGCCGTAGGATCAAACCGACATAGCCAACGGTGGAGATGAAAACCCTAGGCGTCAGGAGGAAGGTTCGGAAGGAGGGGCGCCGCCAAGAATCCCTAGGGCGCCGACCGCCCCATGGTGGCGCCCGGCCGCCCCACACCCGTGGCGGCTGCGGGCCCCGCTTCTTCGGGTGTCTTCTGGAGTCTTCCTGAACCATCTGGCGATGTAGTTGCGTCGCGGTTAAGTTTTGTGGTAAATTTGCATTAAAATCCTTCTTTTAGCCTTTTCTGGAAAATCACCTGGAAATTTCATAAATCACCAAAACTCATGGAATTTGTCGATATAACCTCTATCAGTCTATTATTACTTCTTCAAGAGCCATTGTTGACGGTATAAAATTTAGACTTAGTGACCGTCAACAGTAACTTTATACTAATAGAAGGTGAATTAAGACGAATTACTTCAGGGGATTGCTCGTATTCTATCAACCAATCATCACCCAAAATAAAAAATAATTCTCTAAGAAATTTTAAATTATCGATGTGAAAATTTAGAATTAAAATCTCTATAGTGTTGGGGTTGAATAATTTTACGATAAAGTATAGTATTTCCAAAATCATCAAAGAAATCATCCTCAATTTTAAACATCCACTCAAATTTGGAATCATCTCATTAGCTAGATCAGGTTTTAATTCAACTATAGATTGAGATGAATCGGTAAAAATTCATTTTCAGCTAATCGAGAATTTTCTTCTAACAACTCTTCTTTTTTTTTCGGGAGATCATTTAAAATATTAGTAAGAATAGTTTTAGCATGTTCAACAATAATATGCATAAATGCTCCACCCGAGGCCAAATTAAGATATTCTTTATTTCTATCATCAAAGCCTAAAAAAGAAATGTTGTAAAAGCATGGGTTCCGGTAAAGCAAGATTAGGTCCGAATTTACAAAACCATCAAAACGATCCCAAGCCTTGCCTAGCGATTCATTGTCTAATTGTTTGAATCCTATAATTTCAAACCGAAGTTTAGCGACCTTTTCTACTAGAAAGAATTTAAGATAAAAGTATTTTCGTAATATTTCTCAATCTCCTTGACTACTCCCAACATGGCGGTTATACCATTTCTTAGCTCCGCCTGTTAATGAAAAAAAGAAAAGAGTTTCCATCTTAAAGTTTCATCGGCCATGCCTTTAATACTCGAGACATGAACATGTCTACTCAAAATCAGTTAAGTGGGAATAGGGGTTTTTTTAGAATTACCAGAAAAAGATATGTTCCCGAACTAATTTAATTAATCCCTGCGTAGCTCATAGCCGATGATGATGTGATAGGTTTAGAAGATTCCTTTAGCCGGAGTGGTGCTCCATATTGATATAAAAGTTGGGATTCATTTTCTATAATATTTTTATTTTTGTTTTTAATATAAAAGGATAACTATGGACTAAGATAGACTAAAATCAAAATCAGCAAACCGTTCTCGGCAACGGCACCTTAAATGCTTGTTGGTATAAATTAACGTACCCTAAATAATAATTATAATCGATTATCCAAGCGCATAGATATATACTTGATCAGCACTTCACCAAGATCAACCCGGTTTTAATATCGAACCCAAAGGAACCGTAGGTGATTTATTGACCTAGCCTAATACTCTTAATCTAAGGAGGTACAAACAGTCTAGAAAACTATTGAGAATGAGAAAATAGCTAATGTACTCTAGTTCTAACTATGGTAAACTTTGTATAACATCGTCTTATCGGACAAGTAACCCGAATAGGAGAAGAAACAGAGTAATCTCCTACCAAGCACCTATAAGCCTATCAGTCCTATCAACGGAAAGTAGACTACAGAGGATTCAACATAGCTATAAAGTCATCTACGTGAGCTACCACTATCCGGCTGGTCAGGGGACATTCACAAGTAATCATAACCCAGACACCACGTCTACGCTACGAATCACTACATCGACCTAGGAGCTACCCAAATCAAAGTACTCAATATACTATGAGTTGCAAACCAAAGAATGAATATAAACAAGTTACTTACTTAAATCAGAATGGTAAATACAAAAGTACCTCAGAATGTAGCTCCGGGCGAGGGAGCCGAATCCAGACGAATACAACTCCTGAGGATGCTCCGACAGGCTGGGGCTCCTCCGAATTTCTACTCTTCTACTCTATCTCTCTAATCTCTATCTTGATTGCTAGCCTAGATCTAGTGGATCTCTATCTAAAGCTCTGACTCTTCAACTCTTGATCTGGCCTCCTCCAGGGGGTGTGACCCTCTTTTTATAGCCCGGTGGGATGGATACGCGCCGTAGGATCAAACCGACTTAACAAGCGGCCAGGATGGCTCCTCGGAGGCGGTGGAGGAAGACTCCAGAAGGAGGCGGCCAACCCTAACCCTAGGGGGCCACCCGGCGTGGGTGTGGGGCCGCCCGGCCCCACCTCGGGCAGCCTCGGGGTCCTGTCGCTTCCGGTGTATTCTGGAACGTTCCTAAACCCTCTGGTGATGTCCTTGCGTCGCGGTTAAGTTTTGTGGTAAATTAGCACTTAAATCCCTCTTTTAGGCTTTTCTAGAAAATTCCCTGAAAAATGCACAAATCACCAAAACTCGTGGAAATTATTAGTGGTAATCCTATTTTAGTAGATATTCATGTCTGGGGGAGAGATAATTGCTAATAAATTTTGGGAGTTAGCAGGTGTCAACAGATACCCCCTGGGTACATCTTATTTGGTTCAGATATTACAATGGAAGAGTTCCCCATATTCAGAGAGAGATTGGTTCCTTTTGGTGGAAGGACATCTTTAGGCTTAAAGACCTGTATAGGGATATTACCACTTGCCAGTTGGGTGATGGCTCATCGGTTCTCTTCTGGAGGGACCCCTAGGCAGGTGAATGCATGGAAACCATCTTCCCCAATCTTGCTGCGTTTGCCAGATTCCCTGATATCTCTGTTCAAAAGGTGACAAATGCCTCAAGTTTGGAAGATCTGTTTATTATCCCAATTTCTCAGGTGGCTGCCATGGAGCTGGAGAACTTAAGAGAAATAGCTCAAGATTTTGAACTGCTTGAGGGCCCTGACCAAAGAGTATTCTATTGGGGAAATAGCAATTTTTCTGCTACAAAATTATACAGCCTTGCTTTCTCCAATGATCAGGTTCCAAGAGTGTTCCAACTGATCTGGAAATGTAAAGTTACTCCTCAGGTAAAGTTCTTTGCGTGGTTGGTCATCTTGGATAGACTTAACACGAAGAACATGCTGGTTAGAAGACATTTCAATGTTCAGCCCAACAGTTTATGTGTTCTTTGTACCTGCAGTGAAGAAGAAACTATTGAGCACTTATTCTTTCATTGTGCTTTTGCCAAAGCTTGCTGGGATAAGATTGGCATCACATGGAACTTAAATGCTGCGCTTCATATTGTCATCGAAAGGGCTTGGCAGCATTCTGACATGCCACTCTTCATGGAGGTTTTTCTGTTGGCAGCTTCGGAAATTTGGAAAATCAGGAACAGGCTTGTCTTCGATGGCATCCGAGCTTCTCTAGATAGATGGCTCCAAAATTTCAAGGATGAGGCTGCGCTTCAGTCCCATAGACTTAGTGAAGATAGCAGGAACATTGTTTTAGACTGGCTCAACAGTTTGTAATCTTGCTTCTCCTTTATTCTCAGTTTGTATAGTATAGTTCTAGTTTATTTTTGCTAGTCCTCCTTAGCTCCTAGGTAAGTTAGGTAAGTTAGTCCCTGCTTTGTACTCCCCCCTCTTTTTTCCTCTAATTAATATAAAAAGTTTTGTGCACCGTGGGGATCTCCCCCACGGTCTTTTCCCTCAAAAAAACGGGAGAGTTTAAGATTTCTGAATACTTCTCTATTACTTTGGTTCTATATAACTAATTCATGGTAGATAAAGTAATCACACAATAGCACTTTGGAGTAGCAGTACCTTTCTGATTCTTGAAAAGACTGGGAAGGGGTAACCGAGGTCAGGCTGTCAACAGCTCTACGAAACACCAACTCCGACGTGGAGGAATACGAAGGCCTAATAGAGCTGTCACCTCTGGGGCTACCACAATTAACCGTAAGGGATGGGCGTAATCTCAGGCAAACCCTAGCCTAGACACCACGTCTACACTAAAGATTACTACTCTAATCACACGTGATAA
Organism: Chrysopogon serrulatus; assembly: GCA_015844335.1. NCBI lineage: Eukaryota > Viridiplantae > Streptophyta > Magnoliopsida > Poales > Poaceae > Chrysopogon > Chrysopogon serrulatus. Next base: position 28,728 of record JADLZL010005017.1, on the reverse strand, counting down.
CTAGAGCACCTAATATAGGCGAAGATCCTATGCTAAAATAACAACTATACTAACCAATCAAATGTAATGCATAAAAGTAAATAGAGAAGACAAAATATATTAAAGCATAAGTCTTACAAGAATAGATACAAAGATATACCAGAACTCTGATGACTCCTCCGAAGACTCCTCCGGAACCTGGGCGTAGCGCCGCTCTCCCTAACTCTCAACTAGAACTACATTGGAAAGTCTAAGCCTAAATCTCTAGAGATGAGAGATTATCCATTCGAGGGACGCCTCTACATCTCCACAATAATGTGGTGTACAAAATATGAGGGTCTACCTCTTTATTTATAGCCTAGAAAAGCTTCCCACCTCTTCTAGACAGGTGATGTGGGACTAATTCTTCCACCGTTTGCTCTGTTGGGCTATTATACATTCAACTTGGGCATTCCAATCATCCCTCATGTGAGCCCACTCAAGGGAGCAGCTTGGAACGCCTCTCTTGGGCCTCTATCATGCCATATGAGCCTCTTCTTATGTCATGGGCCTTGCTTGGGCGTGGGACCCATTAGTGGTAATTCTCCTTTGTTTGTAAAATTAATATCTTTTCACTTCGGACTCCAAATATAGCAAATGATATATCCGTTTCGATCATCTCGATGAGCCCGTCACAATGGTGTAGTCCAATTCCCCATTTAAGATACTTTTATTTGATGAAAAATTGCATACCCCTGCAACACGATCGAGAACAATACAACTCATGGAACTCGTTAGAATCAAACCCTATAACTATGCTTTATGGTTGATATCATGTTATATTGAGCAATAGTTGATGGTATAAAATAGACATTAAGGACCATCAACACACACACACATAACTTTCCATACAAGAAATTCTAGTAACCTAAGTTTCGTACCCGTTTATGGTTACACTGTCATGATAAGAATTTTCATTTCTTTTTTTGATGTTTTATCCAGTTTTCGATCTACTAAGGTCATGGCTTCCTGTTAAGAACCACTAGTCCTTAATTCGCTATGGTATTCCGAATACCAATTGCCAGGCCATGAGACTGCCACAAGCGGATGTGATATAACATGCTATTGACACTTCAAGCTCGGTACAGGCCGAGCCAAATCAACAAGTGTTGTGTGACAACGATGTTTCTTATTTATAGCACAAATTAAGTTGGAAGCCGGACTACCTATGTTGAGCTGCTTGAGGACCCTTCGTCCACAAGTTTGATATCCTGGATCACTCTGACGGCAGTGTCCCAAGAACTAGCGTAGACCATTCGCTTCTACACTGGAGTCAGCCGCTACCCCTTCTTCTATCCTCTTCAAGCCAATCTTTGGGTAGTGTGACCTTACCCACACAAGAACAGAGGCTACCACGTATTGACCGGCTTCTCGGACAAAGTCCTTGAACAAGGGCCATGTCCTTTTGCATTGGTCCACAATGGTTTCTGGGCCGTTCAACGGGCCGGTTGCTTCTGGATCCTCTGGCATCAGCTCTTTCATAAAAGGTTTCAGTCCACTCGCTATAGCTCCCAAGTGATCCTTCAGCTTCTTATTCTCCTCGGTCAGCACTTCAAACTGTGCCATATGCCTCCTTCGGAGCTCTGCATACAAGCAATCAGTTGTTTTAACTAGTCAGGCAAGCACTAGAGAGGGCTATGAGCCAGGATGGCCGGCAACCGACCTGTCATCTCACCCTCAAGGTCCTTGATGCATTTATGGGTGCCTTCATTTGTAGATAGCAGTCGAGATAGTTCCTGTGCTTTTAGCTGGTCGGCTTCCTCCAGCTCTACACAATGCCAACTTAGCTCGAGATATCCTGTATGAGAATGTGTACGAGAAGGGTTTTTCCACCTTTCTTCTATCCTTCCAGGATGGTGACTTTGTGTGTCAGGGTAGCATTTTCCTCCTTCAGGCGCTTGTTTTCGGCCATAATGGGCCGGAACTGGTCTATCATGTCTAGATACTATTGGGAGATATATTGCAAGCCCTACAAAATAACAACATATTAGCCCTGACTAATGCTCGGGTACACAAAGCTACAGGAGTGGGCAGCTCACCTGTATTTGTTCATGAAGCTATTTTAAGGTTGCTTCAACATCTTCAGCAATGGGAACATTCACCTTGGCCTCAAATACCACCCAGTCGCCGTCGCGGTCCTGGCGGGCCATGAAAGTCACTTTGCCAGGAATGCGCTTTGGCTTCTCAGGATGCCCAAGAATTTCTTTGAGTGGCTCATCTGGGGAATCCCATGCACCCAATGTGGTGGCCTCACTTCTAAGCTTGACGGTGGTTGGTGGGGCGGGCTTAGTGAGGTTTTGAGTTATCCCCCATCCCACCTCTGTGGATTTCTCTCCTTGCCCTTGCGGAGAAGGCGGCTCACCTGTGAGGGAAGGGTGGTCGGATCCATCAGGGCCGACCTAGTTTGCTTCAATTCCTCCCTCATGACTTTCCTGAGCTCTGGTTTCTTCTTCAGCCCGCTCATCTTGGAAGTTAGTTCTACCCATAGGCTCCTCCATGTTGGCTTGTCTACAAGTTAGAAAAAATACTATTTAGCATGTGCTATCAGATCAAGCTTTCCTTGCTTCTCTCACAATTTGTACCTGGTTGATTGCTTGAAGGAATGACTAAATCGCCCAACTCCCCCACGATCAGAGGACCCGCCCTGACCACTAGCAGTAGACCTTTCACCACCAATCTCTGAGTGTGGTGGTGGAGGCTCTTGTGTTGGGGCTCCCTATCATCTTGGTGGAGAGTTTTGGGGAGCTGACCTCTGAGTCGTCTCTGGTGTATCCGCCGTCGGCCCCTGTGGTGGTCAGGACGTTGTTTGCCGAGGCATTACCTATGGCACTCTCAGTTGCTGACTAAGAGGTTCTTGGTGCTGTTGCTTGTCGAGTCGTGTGCGGTGGTCGTTGCGGCATAACCGTGGTGGTGGTTGATCGGCGCACTTGCTTCTCGGGGCTCTTGGTCTTGAACTTTTGGTTCAGAGGAGTCGTGTCCTCTAAATCAGAGTCTGAGATCTCTATAACAACTCGGCGTCACTGCTCACCACCATCGATGTTTAAATTGCCCCCGGACAAGGGGCCTGACGGCTTCGCCTTTTTCGGCTTCGGTCTGGGCATCGGTGCCTTGCCGGTCGCTTTCCTCTTCAGCTGCTTTTTAGGAGCAGCTGGGGCTTGTACCGTGGCATCATTGCTACCTTGATCACCTTCTACCGATGCCTCAGCACGCTTCCCTTAGCCAAGGATTGCTTCTCCAACTGGCCATGGCTCTGCCGGCACCAAGGAGACGAATACGGACCGGTCCTGCCCATGATATTGCTGAAACATTCAGACATGAATGAAATATATACAACAAGTTACTGCTTAATTCAGAGCCAGGGAGCAGGCACATACCCTTGGAGGGGGTTTCCAAGACTGAATTTCTTTACTGAAGGTTTCTTGAATCGATAGCCGGCGAAGTGTCCAAACATCTTCAACATACGGCTCACCACCTCCTCTTTGGACAGGTCTTCTTTTCTCTCCCTAGACGGATCATTGGCATGTTGGTATTCAAACCAAAAATTCACCCTCTCCTTCAGGGGCTGAATCCAGTTATAGACAAATGTACTAGTCACTACAATCCCGTCCAAGGTGCTGAAGTCCATCAAGGATATCAATTCGTTAACCTGCACCATCTGATCCACAGATGGCCTCTCCAATGGGTTGGATTGGGGGATCTAGGTTACGTCGCACGGCACTGTCCCGCCTTCCAAATATTGGTTAATATAGAACCATTTCCTCATCCAATTTTTGGTATTGGAAGTGCGGTCAATGGTCATCCAATTGGATTTCACACCTTCCCTCAAAGTTATGTAGCACCCCTCGACCACTTGAGATCCACTAGATCCTTCCCCCTTCTTCAAACAATATAAGTAGCAAAAAAGGTTGAAATGTGGAGGGATACCTAGGTAACCCTCACAATACGTGACAAAGATCACGAGGGTCAACATGGAGTTGGGGTGCAGATTGCAAATAGAAATCCCCCATAATAGGCACAAATCGTGCAAGAACTATGCACTAGGATTCCTAACCCACAGATGAAATAATCCTCAAAAACCACAATTTCATCTTGGGGGGTGGGGGTCGGATAGCACTCACCTACCGTTGGTGCTCGCCATACCTCCAATTCAGGCTGCGGGAGAAGTCCACCTTCTGCCATTACCATGAGCGACTCGTGCATCATCATGGATTTCTCCCAGTGGCTCTCAATCAGCTTCTTGTACACCGCCTCCACTTTTTTCATCTTCTTCTTCGCCATCAGCTCCTCTTTAATGGATGCAGCAGGGAGTGTGGAGAAGAATGGGGATGGCAATGAAATGGAAAGAAGGTTCGCAAGTTGCGACGATTGCGGTGATGAGGCGGCAGCAATGGCAAAGACTGGAGTGCCGGGTGTTGACGGTCACTAATGTCAATTATAACCCATCAATTATTATCAAACATGACATGAAAAGAACCACAGAGCATAGGTATAGGGTTTTGATCTAACGAGTTCCATGAGTTTTGGTGAATCTATGTTTCTACAGGTACATACTGGAAAAGCTATCAAAGTTGACCAATATGACAGTATAAAAGTATCTCAAATGATGGATTAGAATGCACCATTATGACAGGCTCGTCGAGAAAATCGAAACAGACATATCATTTGCCATATTTGGAGTCCCGGATGAAAAGATATCGCACCTGCAAGCGGCACCTACACAGGAAGGATCTAGAAGACACCAGAAACCACCCTGCGGAAGGTGAGGCCCACATGTCATAGGGGGAGACCGGCCGGTCCCACCCCCAGACCGGCCGGTCTATGATTTTGGCCATTTTGGCCCAGCTTCGGCCCACGGGATCCACCGCCTTTGAGGAAGAATCTCAGCCGCCCGCCGATGTCGGTTTGATCCAAGGGCTGACGTTAATCGCTCGGGTCTATAAAAGGAGCCCTAGACCCCAGGGGGGAGATATCCCCCTGAAACCTTAATTCATTATTCGTTGGGATCCATTCGAGAGGCGTCCCTTGAAAGGATCATACTCGCATGTAGATCAACACACCAGGGAGATTAGGGCTAGACTCTTCAATGTAATAGTTTAGCAACTTGAGAGCTAGTGTTGAGAGGCTTCGTTCCGGATCTCGCCGTGGAGCCTTGGAGGTCTGGTATATCTTTGTATCTTATCTTTGCAATACTTATGCTTTAGTATAATTATCTTCTCTATTCATTTCTATGCCTTATTTGTATGATTAGTGTAGTTATTGCATCTTAGCATAGGATCTCCGCCTGTATTAGGTGCTCTAGTTATTACGTATGGCTAGAGTAGTAATCGATAGTGTAGACATGGTGTCTAGGCTATAGGTTACCTGAGGTTGCGCCCAATTCTTACGGTTAGTTGTGGTAGCCCATAGGGGTGACAGCTCTATGTGGCCTTCGTATTCCACCACGTCGGGATTGGTGTTTTGTAGGGCTTTTGGCAGCCTTCCCCAACTACCTTCTTCCCAGTCTTATTTGAGAGTTGCAAAGGTACTGCTGCCCTGAAGTGCTATGGTGTGTGCTATACTTACCCATGCATTAGTTACATTCTAGTGTCAACTAGAATAGAACCCGAGTAATAGAGAAGTACATAGGAACCTTGAACTCTCCCTTAGTCCTCTCAAGTTAGCTGACTATATATTATAGGATTCTCCTTTGTGTGTGATATTGTGCATAACTCTTATCATTTACCACTTACCCCTGCTTAGGTCTAGTTGGTATACTAGTTAGTAGATACGTGATGGAGAACTATCAAACATCTTTAATCCTTGTTTTCCAAAGGTAAAATATAAATAACGATACCGGAATACTCCCTAAAAAAATGCTACAATGGTAATTACATTAAACTTGCGGAATCTTTCATATTTTAATTGTGCATAAGAAATATCAACAAACATTTTTTAGCGCCGTTGTTGGGAAACAATTGGCGTAAAGATTTTGAGATTGATCGTGATATCTCAACCTAGGTTGCCACTAGCTTTAGTAGGATTACCCCCGTGTTTGTTGAGTTGTGGAATAAGCGTGAAATTAATTGTTCAACTTTCTCGGTGAAGTTCCACACGAACAAGACAAGGGAGATATCGAAGAATCTAGGGTGCCCGAACATTCACGATCCATCAACAATGGAGCCCCTGCCATCTCACAAAGTTCGTATAAACATACATTACTCTAACCTTGTGTAGATTGGAGAAAAGATCATCGTCACAAGAACTCAAATCTCATCATGTGTGACAAACAAAGATGCTACACTACTCACAGAGTCCATTGTGAGTCATGGTAAGTATGATCAAGAAAGGTGAGAAAGTCTTACTCATAGACTTTAAATTTGATGAGTAGTTATCCTGTTGCATTCCACTACATGTTTACTTTGAATAATCCATGTATTTACTCCATCTCATATCACATCTGCAAAGATGTTTAGTTCTATGCACACATGCATATCACTTGCATCTCTGCATAAAAAAAAAGAAATATTCTCACCATATATGATCATGCTTTCATCTCTATTTGAGTAAATCACTGTGTGCTCTCATGCTTCCTTTGTTTGCTATAGTGTGCTTTGGTTTGGAAGTACGATCATACTTCCATAGGCTTCTAAATTAAGCATGATGCTTAGGTTAAATAGCCTACTTTAGTCAAATTAGACATGGAGTCCGGGTTTGATTACTTGAACTAAAAAACTACTTGTGTAGACATTGGTTATCTTTGTTGGACTAACCCCTGCAGGAGACTTTCAAATTCAATATGGGTAAGTCAAGAGATGAACTCACACTAGAGATGAATCAAGGTTGGCAATAACTATGTGCAAAGAAGACACGACTCATCCTTCGAGAGAAGAATTGTAAGTATCAATGTTTTACCCGATCATTTGCTACAAGTTGCCTTTACCTTGAACCATGCAAGAATGTAGTAAACAAATACAAAATATGATAAACAAAATCTATGCTAGAGTTATCCTAGAACCATCTTCTCGATTAGCGTAGATGAAACTCACATAAAATCTAGACCATCACCCATATTCCATATTTTGTTACAATCCTTCGGGTATGTGTCCACTAACATGTTGCAGGAAAGAAAGAATAAATGTCTATTTATGGTTTGAAAAAAAAAGAGAACAAGTGTAGAGAAAGGACCAAGATAGAGGACTAGTCACCCTGTAAGAAAAAAAGGACCTTCAGTTCCACCATCTCAAGCATGTTTGGATACAAGTCAAAGGAACATAAATGAGGAAGGCGATGACAAGCAGGATGCAACTTTCTCTACATGGGCCAAACTGATGCCTGCTCTCATCATCATCTTCGAAGACACTCAATGCCGACAGTAAAGACCAGGATGACAAGATCCCACTATGTCACAGTGTGCATCCATATATTAATAAACATTAGTCATCAATGGTGGTATGTCGATGGTGTCTCCCAAGTTTGTAAACAATCATAGACAAGGATGACACCCACAATGTCGTTGGAGATGAAGCTCTCATGCAAGTACAAATGGAGTTCTCTCCTCGATCATCAAGATGGCTGGTGCATCATCAAAGAAGAACAAACTTTCCACCCGCCATTAGAAGACAAAGAAAATCAAAGAGGAACTCAAGATTGAAACTCCAATGGACATCAACTCATCAACCCAAAATTAGTGAAGATCAAGAAAGGTTGATAGAAGAAAGTGCAACCGTCTATGTTCTCATCTCCTAGATCAGATTGTGCAATATAGGTTAAGGTGAATATTGTCAACGAGGAGCCTCAATCAACGAAACACTAAAGGAATCAACCTCAAAAGAACAAGATGGATGAACAAGGAGGATGAACCTGTCCAACCAATATCAAGTCCAAGATCCTAATAAGTTTGGCATGAGAAAGTATAATCATCTAGTCCTTCATCTCCATCATCAAACGAGGCACTCATCCAAGAAACCTACAAAGGAGAAGTCTAGTTCGGTAGACTTAAAACCACCGAACCCTTGCCGAAAGGTAAGTCGGTAGTTATCCATATTTACTTCCTTGCATTGCATCAATTATTGTTTAGCATGTTTACTCTTCTGCACTAGCACTGCATTAAAAAAAGGAAAAAATATAATACATTCATTTTGCATCTAAAAACTCAAAGCCCCATGTGACATCCCTATAGTGCAAACTAAAGGAGTGTTCACTGTGGTGGCCTAAAAATAAAATAAAAAGTAGCATGCATATTTCCTTTACTGTTCGATAAAAAAGAAAATCTAAAAAATAATTATTGAGCATCTTGCGGCAATCAGATGAACTGTAAAAAAACCTCTCACAACAACCAGTCCATAAAACGGCTAACCACTAACTGTTTATCCTAATCCGTTCCACGAGTTTTGGTGTTTTGTGAGATGTTTGCTGCAGGATGGCTCTAAGAGCTAGTCCACCTAGGAATCATCATCTACATCACTCGAAGTACATCTTCCCTACACATAGCTAATCACTGTGTGGAGGAAGCAACTTTTTGTTGGATGAGATAAAGGTTCCCGGCTACACCAGCTCTTACAAGCATGGGCTCCATCGAGAGGACTGCTCAGCTTCAATGCTCAACCACGACAACAACCAGCTTGGGGGAAGGCATCCCCTAGGTACCCAGGTAAGTGTACCTACGCGATTATCGAGTCAATCATAAAAATTAAAAATACTAAAAATATGTGAGCACATGAAGGTTCACTATAGTATCTAAGAAAACCTAAAAATACCAAAAATATATGGACACATGAAGGTCCATGCTTTTTAGAGTCTTTAGAGTCTTATATAGTATGAGTCTTGAAAAATGGAAAACCAAATAAAAAAATATTTATCTAGATAGAGTCAATAAAATGAAGCTCTCGAGATGATCTGAAATGATGATAAGCTGCTCTGTTACAACACCTCTGAAATGCCTAGAGTTTAGACAAAAGCTTTTCATAGTTTTAGCTCCAACTGTTTTGACATGAAGATTTGCTCTGAGCCTGAAACTTGTGGGTTGCATATGCTTGACTAAGTCTAAGTACCTGATTGATAAGATTGAGAAAATCTGAGTTGCTATCTATCTTGTTCTAAGTAACACTAGAGTTCTGGAGATTTATCTTTTGAAAAATGCAAAAACATGATGAGTTCCTATATGACAAAGCTCACATTCCCACCAGAGCCAAATATAATGAGAGAGGCTAATTAAACTTCCACATACATGCTGCTTGTCTTGCATTGAGTTTTGTCAACCTTTATGACCCTAGTGAGAAATTTGTCATGCTCTTGAATCAAGATTCACCTCCATATGCACTACTCGACACTGCAGTAGGCGCAACAACATGCCATTCCACCTACATCCTTTCCAAAAATGTTTTTCTCCTATACTAGAAGAGAACACCAAAAATATTCCATTAGGTTAGCCACCCAATAAATGCTCCATGTTCCTATTGTCATCTCTCCAAATCCTATCAATGCTAAAAAGGAGTGCTATGAGCTATGCAAAAAGATATTTGAAAAAAAGGGAGAGTAAAAAAAGATGGACAAGTGTCCCAATGCAAAATAATGGGTACATAGATGCCTGACTCCCTGAAAAAAAGAGAGAGAGAAAAAGATAGCTCATAACCTCCTACCAGTTTTCAAGAAGAGAGAAACATCCAAGGAGTCAAGTAGAATTAGGTTCCACCATATATCCACCATATCCATCCACTTATACATCTTGATTCGATTGTATGACTCATTTCTCCATGGATCCATTGTTTGACCTAACAACACATGCATTGCAAGTCTGCTCTTTAAGTTTTCTCCTTACCTATGAGCCCCACATAAGCTTTAGCTATAGGATGAAAAGAAAGGCGACCATCATCTCTCGCTTTGGTGAGAATCCACAAATACCACATATATTGAGAGACTTGAGAGTGTTATACATGGAAAGCTCTGAGTTTTATTTAAAAACCTCTAAAAAACTCTAGAATGATAGTTGAGTGAAGAGCTTGAGACATAGTGTTTGGGTGGGATCTTTCTGTCTATCAAGTACTCAAGGCCCAAGGAAGAGTTGATAAGCCCCATAGTTAAAGGTACATGAGTAAGTTTGAAAGTCAGCTCGGTTATTACTTAAGCTTGGAGGAGAATTTTTGTCTGAATGCAGGTATACTTTTGAGGAGTTACATCGAGGTTGCGACAACGCTCTAAGAAATTACAAACATCTATATCTGTTTCCAAGTTTAGCTTTGCTAAGGGATTAGCAAAGGTTAAGCTTGGGGGAACTTGTTGACGGTCCCTAATATCAATTATAACCCATCAATTATCATCAAACATGACATGAAAAGAACCACAGAGCATAGGTATAGGGTTTTGATCTAACGAGTTCCACGAGTTTTGGTGAATCTATGTTTCTACAGGTACATACTGGAAAAGCTATCAAAGTTGACCAATATGACAGTATAAAAGTATCTCAAATGATGGATTAGAATGCACCATTGCGACGGACTCGTCGAGACGATCGAAACAGACATATCATTTGCCATATTTGGAGTCCCGGATGAAAAGATATCGCACACATGGCGGCACCTACACGAAAGGATCTAGAAGACACCGAAAACCACCCTCGCGGAAGGTGGGGCCCACATGTCATAGGGGGAGACCGGCCGGTCCCACCCCCCTGCCGGCCGGGTCTATGATTTTGGCCATTTTGGCCCGGCCGCCCACGGGATCCACCGCCTTTGAGGAAGAATCTCGGCCCGCCCGCCGATGTCGGTTTGATCCAAGGGTCGACGTTAATCGCTCGGGTCTATAAAAGGAGCCCTAGACCCCGGGGGGAGATATCCCCCTGAAACCTTAATTCATTATTCGTTGGGATCCATTCGAGAGGCGTCCCTTGAAAGGAACATACTCTCATGGAGATCAACACACCAGAGAGATTAGGGCTAGACTCTTCAATGTAATAGTTTAGCAACTTGAGAGCTAGTGTTGAGAGGCTTCGTTCCGGATCTCGCCGTGGAGCCTTGGAGGTCTGGTATATCTTTGTATCTTATCTTTGCAATACTTATGCTTTAGTATAATTATCTTCTCTATTTATTTCTATGCCTTATTTGTATGATTAGTGTAGTTATTGCATCTTAGCATAGGATCTCCGCCTGTATTAGGTGCTCTAGTTATTACGTATGGCTAGAGTAGTAATCGATAGTGTAGACATGGTGTCTAGGCTATAGGTTACCTGAGGTTGCGCCCAATTCTTACGGTTAGTTGTGGTAGCCCATAGGGGTGACAGCTCTGTGTGGCCTTCGTATTCCACCACGTCGGGATTGGTGTTTTGTAGGGCTTTTGACAGCCTTCCCCAACTACCTTCTTCCCAGTCTTATTCGAGAGTTACAAAGGTACTGCTGCCCTGAAGTGCTATGGTGTGTGCTATACTTACCCATGTATTAATTACATTCTAGTGTCAACTAGAATAGAACCCGAGTAATAGAGAAGTATATAGGAACCTTGAACTCTCCCTTAGTCCTCTCAAGTTAGCTGACTATATATTATAGGATTCTCCTCTGTGTGTGATATTGTGCATAACTCTTATCATTTATCACTTACCCCTGCTTAGGTCTAGTTGGTATACTAGTTAGTAGATACGTGATGGAGAACTATCAAACATCTTTAATCCTTGTTTCCCAGTGGTAAAATATAAATAATGATACCTGGAATACTCCCGGTAAAATGCTACAATGGTAATTCTGTGCGCTTGCGGAATCCTTCATATTTTAATTGTGCATAAGAAATACCAACACCGGGCAACTACGGCGGCGGCCGTCTGGCTATTTATATGGGATGAATACTCACTGGACTTCATGGAGAATACGGAGAGACCGTGGTTTACTCTAATTTTTTAACTGGGCTTTTAACTGGGCCTAACATCAGCGGTAAAATTCAGTCGTTATGAGTCCACCAGTCAGTTTGGGGACTAGGCCCACAGCCGAGTTGTGTGTTCTTCAAGTCCTAGTCGACCAGATTAATCTAGGGACTAGGCCACCCGGTGGAGCCGTGTGCAAATTAAGACCCGTTGATCGATCGCCCTCACGGACCGGGCCCACCTGGCCCGAAGTTGTGTGTTCTTCAATTCCCAGTCGACCAGATTAGTCTAGGGACTCGGCCCACAGCCGAGCTATGTGCGAATCAAGACCCAGTCGACCAGATCAGTCTAGGGACTGGACCCACAGTCGAGCTGTGTGTTCTTCAAGTCCCAGTCGACTAGATCAGTCTAGGGACTGAGCCCACAGCCGAGTTGTGTGTGAATCAAGACCTAGTTGACCCGATCAGTCTGGGGACTAGGCCCACAGCCGAGCTGTGTGTTCTTCAAGTTCCAGTCGACCAGATCAGTTTGGGGACTAGGCCTACAGCCGAGCTGTGTTCAGTTCAAGACCCGGTTGACCAAATCAGTCTGGGGACTAGACCCACAACCGAGATGTATGCAGCTCAAGACCCAGTCGACCAGCTCAGTCTAGAGACTGGGCCCACAGTTGAGCTGTGTGCAGTTCAAGACCCAGTCGACTAGATCAGTCTGGGGACTAGGCTCACAGCCGAGCCGTGTGTTGTTCAAGACCCATTTGACCAGATCAGTCTGGGACCGGTCCCACAGCTCAGCTCTATTTTCTTCATGTCCTGGTCGACCAGACAAGTCTGAAGATCAAGCCTATAGTTGAGTTAAGCATTCTCCAAATCTTCGAATAGTCTAGGGATTAGTTTCGTGACCGAGTTGTGTTTTTTATGTTGTGGTTCATTTAACATCTATGAAATTTAAGGATGCACAGATGAGTTTGGATCCCATGATTCAGACATACTCAGAGCCAAATCTGACAAAGATCAACAAAAGTGTTCACATGATGTCAGACATGTTTTCTGCAAAAGCTGGTTTGATTATCCCCTAATTACAATCTACTGCAAGCCCCTTGGGCAGAAATTATGTAAAAGATCACATCCTCAGCTTAGTACGCCAGCCTCCCCAGGAGCGCGAGCGCCGCATGTACTTCGTCCGGATACCTGCCCTACGGGTCAAGGAGATCCGGGTCGACAAGCCTGTGGAAGCTCTTGCAACCAGTAGCCTGGCGTCCTGATGAGGCCTGCGCCATCAAGGCGCTCCACGCCGCTCTAGGGGGCATCGCGGATGACGTTCTCTGCCATCACCTCTTCCGCTATGGCATCGGCGGCGTCGTCAAACTCACGGACGAGGTGCTCCAAGTCCGTGATCCGCTTGCCCTTCTGGAGACCGGTGAAGCCCCAGAGGTCCACCCGGGTGCGACGCTGTGCAACACCAGCATTGACGATGCCCCGCGGCGTACGCCAAGGGACACCAGCTCCCAGATCCGACCGACGGCGTTCCCAAGCTGCCCCGGCAAGGAGTCCCCGGTAGCCCCGACGAAGGCAACAACTGCCTCCGTGGCTAGGCGGACAGTTTGCAGCTCCCCCTCCAGCTGGGCCACCCTCCCATCGGCCTCCGCCTGGTTGGCTCGGGCTCGTTGCGCCTCCGCCTCGGCATGATCCAGCGCCACCATGACGGCGCCGAACTGTTCCCGGAGGTCAGCCATGATGACTGTCCTCGTCACCATGGCATATCCTCCGGTACTCCCTTCACTGGTGTCCTCAGTGGCAAGAAGACGGTGTGGAGTGGACGTGCTAATGGTTATCACCCTGCAGGCATCAATCACCTCAGATTAGGCGAGATTCTTTTTTTAAGAAACCCTAACAAAGTACACTAGCGACATACCCTTCACTGCGGTGGCGCCTGCGTGGCTGCCCACTTGGTGATCCCTCCGTGAACTTTCTCCAAAGTCTTTCCTCAATCTATGTATCTCTATTTTCTATATACAATAAAAGTATAGCCTTTTAGAGGACTATTCTTCTCTTAGAATGCAATCCCTTCTAGATAGGGGTCTAAGGTCCTTTTATAGGGGCACCCAACACCCTATGGGCCTATGAATCCATGTCATGGCTCCATCATGACCCATCATTATGAACCGACCTTGAAGCATGGTGAAAATTGATCCTTGCGGGTGATGGATCCATGTTGGATGAGAGGCTAAATAGTCAACCTAGGAGAGGTTGGCCAAACTAGGGAGTTGGTCAACTGACCAATTGCTGTCCTAGACCCATCTTTTGTAGGCAGGTGAGTCAACTCCTCATGTTCATAATTTTACATACTTGGGGCCAAGTGGAGTTAGTTTCGTTATGGGTAATCTTGATTTGTTGAGATAAGATGGCCCACATTGTTTGTTTTCTAGATAAACCCTCTGAATTCATAGAGTCACCAAAACTTTTGGAAATATTTAGTTTTAAACCACTACATATATGTTAACGATTGATTTTGAGGACAAATACATGTCAAATTGATGGTTTATATTTGGTGTATCGACCATCAACACACCGTCAGGGTAATGATATCGCTAGATTGCCCTAGGTTGGTCGGGAGGTCTAGAAGGTCATATTTAGTCGTTGGATCAAACGATGAATAGTAACATGGGGTTAGAAGGGCAAAAGAGAAATAGTAGATTGATTTTGTCGATTGTGTAGTTGGATACTTCAATTGGCTATGGTCCTCTTATATATAGAGGGAGGTGGTTTTATCTTAGGAGACAAGTCAAAATTGTAATCCATAAACTTCCCACGTAAAAAATAAATCTAAAACCAATTTGGAAATTGATTAGTTTGGAACAGAACAGACAAACTGACCTTGCTGGTTCCTAAACTGGGCCAGACAGTTTCCTCAGGCACTAGGCAGCCCATACGGCCAGGAGAGGCCGGTTCCAACCTTCCTGGCGGTTTTAGAATTGGCCTAGTGGTTTTACTATGCACAATATAGATAACTTTCTAAAAATCATAATTAATTCATCTAGACTCTAAATGGAGCGCACCACCATGTATGGTTTTTAATCAACGAGAGTAAAGCAATGGTCTAATCAAATCTTACATTTCATAAAGTTTTCCAAACTAGTCTGGCTGTTTCCCTAACTGGCCAGGTTGGCTCTAGCTGGGTCAGCGCTCTTGAATCGTTGTTTCCTCGTCAGGGCTCTAAATGAGATGATCCAAATATATTTTGTTTGATCTCCTTGACAATAGTCATATGATGGCAGAGTCTAGTATACATTTCGGCCACTTTGTTTGTCAACAGTGTCATATGTTTATTTTCTTAGGTTTTGTTTGGTTGTAATCGTATGTGCTTTTCACTAGTACGGAAACAATTTCTCATGACGCTATAAATTTATTTTTACGAAACGAAACCCACTAGAAATCCAACGGTGCCTCAAATCAAAAACCTCTTCCAGAAATCCATTTCTAGTAGCGGTTCCTTAAGAAATAACACCCATTTCTAGTGACATATTCTTACAAAGTTTTAAATCTCCCAAGAAAGCCTCTTAGCTGTATTTATCTTAACAGCTAAGGATAGCTATAGCCAGAGATAGCTACAGCTAAGCCATTTAGCTCCTTTTACAAAAAAAAAATAAAAAAATAGAAAAAAATACATGATCACAGGTTCGTAGTAGTGGAGGGCAGCACAGGTTAACAGAGAAAGTGCCAATTATCTAAAGATCTACAACATATACGAACAAAAAACGAGATGGGGATGTGAGCATCAGTGAGCACTCAGAAGAGAAGAAGCTTGCCAGATTGTTGTGCCATAGAGTTTCCGTGGATGCTGCTGCATCAGTGCTTCCACGGGAAGCTGCTTCGCCCGCCGGGCGCTACGTCGCCGCTCGCTCCGCCGGGCAGCCGCCGCCTCTCCTCTTGAAGCTGCTATCGCCGCCGGTGATGTGGCCGCCACCGCCGCTCGAGCGTTCAATCTTTACTATAATGGAATAGTTAAATTATACTTTATCCACCCGAGAAAACGTCCCTCGCTGAGAGTCTCCAATCATTGCGCACCCTATAAAATATACTCAAGAATTGATATCATTAAAATCTAATATCCTTAATCAACCCTCGCGAGATCTTGCGACCAGAAATGAAAGGCTTCAAATAGCGCGAGCTTCCTCCTGCGGCGCGCCTCGCGGCGCCCCTGCCACCGTAGGAGAGTGCGACCTGTGACTCGCGAGTTGCCCGTCCCACAGCTAGGGTTCTCCAAGGGAAAGCATATCCCGAAGGCAACTTCGGGGCCGGCAATTTTCCCACCGCTTGATCCGAGTTTCGAGATCTGCGCCATGCCCCAATTTACCTGAGAGCTGTGCCGAGCCGGTGCATATTTTTTTGCCTGGCATCCAGGCAACTTCCCTCGTCGCTGGGTCCACCGGTCAGAAGTTTTCTTCCCAATCTCGATCTTTCACCGCTGCCGCTGCCGCCGCCTTCTTTCTGGGACGCCCGCCGCCGCCACTGCTTCCTCCTCCATGGGAACGCGGCACACCTGCGACGAGCACGGAACAGTCCAATCTCCTCCTCCTCCTCCTCCTCCTCCTCCCTCTTTCTGTCTCCTCTCCTCCCCCGTTCATCTCTCTTCTGCTGTTGTGTTGGCTTCTTGCCCCTCCTTCCTCTCTCACCATGGGAAGCGCCAGATTCTTGACCTGGTGTTTCATATTTAGGTCTTCAGATCCGGGATTTGGTCTTCACGAAGGTACATTTTTTGTTGATTTGATCTGTGTTTTGATTCACTTTGCATCCTCTCTAGGGTTCTATTCGATTCATCTGTATGTACCTTTTAACTTTCTCAATGACAGAAAAAATCATTCTCACAGATCGAATTTTGTTTTATTTGCTCATGTGTATGACTACATGTAGGTTCTAACATTATTTTTGCCCATGCTAACATTTTATTCTATTGAACTTATTATACCTTTATTGGGTAACTGTTTAGTTTGATTTATTCTTTTTTTCTTTGTTTGACTAATGTGGAGGAAAGTACCCTGAAGCCGACCACAAAAAATATTTAGCGAGCCTGACTTCTCTTGCTTCTTTTTTTTTTTGCAAAACTAACTGGCAAGCTGCACGGCATTAGTTTAGTCTTTCTAACAACGTGAGTTTGCTATAAACAAACTAACTGATAGAATATGATTTTAGCACTTATCACCTAACCAAGGCTCGATAGAACACTTGATCCTTATGGCTGGTGTAGGGTCAGAACGTCAACTATCTATAAGCTGCATAAATTGGAAGAATAATAACTCATGTCAAATCAATTGAATCTTTCTCTCATGTATGCAGCCAAGCCTGCTACCTCAGTCTGCTACAGTTGGTCAAGGAAAATGAAAGGAGTGGGTAACAATAACCAAAATTAGGTTTGTTTCAATTTTTTATCTATCAACTCATTTCCAGAAGGCTTTAGTATCCCAAGTTATTAAAGTAAATCTTGACATAAATATGACTGAATCAAAGATGCCGCAAACCACGACTATTGAAGACCAATTGAATAAGGGGCTACAAATACTTCAAGATTTCAAGCCAACTGTTGGATTGGCAATTGCTTGGGTGGTTCAGGACCACCACAATAGGTTATTAGAAAGTTTAATGACTTGATTGAGGTACACTTCAAACTGCTCAGAATACTTGAAAATGCTGCTTATCTTGCTAATTCCTTTTGTATATTCCACTTTTTGGTTCATTGCAAATGTGGTTTTCATTATGCCCTGCATTTTCTTCAAACAGAGAACTCAGAGAACTGTATGACTTATTGCTGCTTGTGCCTAACTTTGTTAGTTCTGTAAGAGTTGTGTCCTAAACCTCATGTTGTGTTCCAAGAGTTCTTATTTATTATGATCGTTTTGTGCTAGAATTGGTTGCTTTTTGTCACAATAAAAACCTGCAGTTTGAATTTTCATAGGTATCTGATAATCTTTTTTATCCATTTCTTTTATTTCAAACTGTATGAGATTTGCTAGAATCAGGTCGCATCTGAAGCAGCAAAGAATATGGTTCTGGATTGTGTTAACACTTATATTTTTAACTTTAAAAGATGTAAATAACAACTGATGAATTAAAGAATTTGATTTTCATGAAGAGAATATATGCTATGTGCATAGAAACGATAGCTGGGCAGTAGGGATATGGATCAGGTTATTTTCTTCTGTACATTTGTATCCTTTATTTGGATAAATGTTGATTTTTAACCATTTTGCTCAGTTCAATGTACTAAATACTTTAATGATACACACAGCCAGGTCTCCTTGTTCGATAGAAAAAGATGATTTACCATTTTTTTTACATTTTTCAGGGGGTTGTTGTACCTCTTCCAATCTATTATGCTACCAAAAAGGTACTTGTTGTCTCATGCAGAGTTCGGTGATGAATGAAATTTATTTTTCACAGCAGCCTTCAGAGATTCTCTAAACTAAATCCTAAAATATTGTCTATTCAAATCTACCATGAACATGAGATATGCATGTTGTACAAGTTTCCAACTTGAGCTTACTATAGAACGAAGGCAGATGCTAGCTAACATTTCCTTCTTTTGTTTGTGATGCTTGCTCTTAATATTTTAACCATTCTGTGAATGGGCCACTAGCTAAGTTTCTGAAGTCGGTCATCTACCTGATCTCTATTTGTTGGTCTAGTAGTACCGGTTTTTTAGCACTTACAACGATAAGCTACAATTTGCTGAGTTTGCAAGCAATTCAGTCAATATGCCAAGTTTGAAGTTCCTGGCAGCAGTAATTGTTGTGTTTGCATTTGTGTGACGTCCCATCCACCAAATTACACAATTTTGGGCACATGGCCTCAAGACAGGTGAGCTGTTACGGTTTCATTTTGTTTATTATTCCTATAATTTTATTTTTAAAGAAAACAATACAATGTAGCTCAACCTGCTAGCATGATGCTCAATTTTACAAATACCATTGACAACAGTGTTAGGTACAAGTTAGTGGGTTTAGTTCAAAGATGAGATGCCTCCTTGCATTTTCTAGTTAGTTACCACTGGTTCCAAGAAATATAAAAAGTTTATAATAAATAAAGATAATTCCACAGACATGCTGTTTGTAAAAATGTTTTATGGCACATCAACTACATTTTTATTTTTTTAAGCCTCTCACCACTTTCTTAAAAAAAACAATGCAGTGTATCCTAGAGATTTGCATCCTGGAAATAGTGAATACCCCTTTGCATTTTCTACTTGACCTGCCCTGTTGCTAATGCACAAGTAACTAGGATTTACCCTCTCTTTATAAAGATGTGTTTATCATGTATTGTCTATTGATATTGGCTAAAGTTGACTAGCTGAGATATACTTCCTACTATGCTACACTATAAATATGGATTGACCTGAGTATTAACAGTTGAGTTCTCTTGATACTGTAATAGTAAATTTTAGTTAATCTTGAAAATTAATTACTATATATTTCTCAGGGTGAAGGTAGATGTGAAAACATTGTTATCCTGTACTGCACCTCCTAATCAGAAAGTTGTTATATGCCTTTTAGGTGACATCTTTCTACACTTACAGATATCATTACTGATTTTTTTCTGCACATTGGTCAGGGTAGGTTGAATTCTCAGCTAGCCAAAATGAAATTCTCAGGTTGAATTCTGCACATATTTTGCTCTTGGTTTGTGAAAATTATTTGAGAGTTTTTGTGTTGCCCTAAGTATTGAATGTAATCTCGGCCTTGCAGGTTGAGAAGGCATCAGATGAATATTAAAAAAAGAAAGAGAAGGCACATTTAATGGACAAACTCTGTGCGATGGTATCCTCAAATAGCAATAGCCTCAGTTTATTTGGCTTATTGGCATCTGCAAGCGATGATGGCACCGCGGGTAGGGTTCTCCGCTTCCACCAGGGCGCTGGAGACCACACCTCCCTCTTCGACTCCCGACTGGCACCGCGCCCCTCTCTCCGTCCTCGGCAAGCACCTCCGTCGCGGCTAGGATTTCGTTCAGCGGTGGTCGCGCCCGTCGAAGGCTCCCTCTCCTGCTCTCTGTCCGCCTGGCAGCGACGCCATGAGGCACAGGCTCCCTGTCCTACCGTGCTTCTGCCTGCTTCGATAGCACGTGAAATGCCGCCGCCGCCTCCATGCCAGGACAGGATGCCACCAGAGGGAGCCAGGATGACGGCCACCACGCCACGTAGGTGCTGGAGAGGAGCAGTAGTGGCGGCACACGGTGGATCTGAAGATGCTGCTCACGTCCGGGTGGTGGTCCAACTTGCCGAGTGGAGTGCCGGGGCTCCTGAACCATGAGGGAGTGCATCTCGATCCACATCGGCCAGGCCAGTATCAAGGACGGAAACACGTGCTGGGAGCTCTACTGAGCATGCATTCAGGTACTGTTCTGTCCAATTCCTCTTCCGTTCTCACGCTATTAACGTATATCTATAATTGGTATGGGAATTTCGTTGCTGTTTTGCTGGATTTAGTGGGTATGAATCAGTGGAAGAAATGCCATTTCAAATCGTTAGTTCTATACAAATCTGGCTGTATGTGATGCTGGCTGCTCAGATCCGCGTTTTGTAGGTCTGATCCGTAGACTTGGTGAAATGGTTTCTAATCAGGATTGTTTTTAACCCAAAATTTGATGTATAATTTGATTAGGGATTAGCCGAATCATGTATTGTTTTCCATGATCCAGTGAATTTAGAAACTGGCATGTTGTTATGGAATTAGGTTCGGCATGGGAGCTCTACTGAGCATGCATTCAGGTACTGTTCTGTCCAATTCCTCTTTCGTTCTCACACTATTGATGTATATCTATAATCGGTATGGGAATTTCGTTGCTGATTTGCTGGATTTAGTGGGTATGAATCAGTGGAAGAAATGGCATTTCAAATCGTTAGTTCTATACAAATCTGGCTGTATGTGATGCTGGCTGCTCAGATACGCGTTTTGTAGCTCTGATCTGTAGACTTGGTGAAATGGTTTCTAATCAGGATTGTTTTTAACCCAAAAGTTAATGT
Source organism: Chrysopogon serrulatus (assembly GCA_015844335.1). Lineage (NCBI taxonomy): Eukaryota > Viridiplantae > Streptophyta > Magnoliopsida > Poales > Poaceae > Chrysopogon > Chrysopogon serrulatus. Next base: position 7,874 of record JADLZL010005017.1, on the reverse strand, counting down.
ATAATTTGATTAGGGATTAGCCGAATCATGTATTGTTTTCCATGATCCAGTGAATTTAGAAACTGGCATGTTGTTATGGAATTAGGTTCGGCATGGTAGTAATAAAATAGAGTACCAATTTGATTTGAAAGTGTGAATTGACCAAACCAATTGGTAGTGCGCTGACACTGAATGACTGACACAAACCACTTGGAGTAGGCTGGTGCCTGCTTGAAAATTGCAAATTGAATTCAACTTTAGCCATGTAGCATCTCTATTTAGTAAATTGGTTTAGCACATGACTGCTCACTTGTATTATTGTCGACGCTCTTTTGCATCTTTCTATATTTATTTAATCATCTTATTTCAAATTTACTGCAGTGCTTCAATCATTGTTGCTTATCAATCAGAACATAAATCTCTTGAAGGTCTAAACTATCTTTTCCTGGAAACAGAATATGTATCTTTTCATCTACTATAATTGAATTTTACTCATGTTGCTTTTTCTTCAAGAAGAACCATTAGAAGCTTTGAAGGAGAATTCTGAGTCGGCGTGCCCAAATGATGGTTTTCTTCACCAAGTAAGATTTTCTCATGATCTGCTGTGAGCATATGAACTCCTGTAGTGTTTCTTGCTTACCTGAACATTCTTCAAAGTTGATACTTCAAGCCATTTGTACTAGAGATTCTGCTTAAAATTATTAGGTTCGTCCTGATCCATTTTGGTTAAAGTGGTGTTTACAAGTTGCTGTGATGGGGACTTCTCCCGTTTCCTCAAGGTTTTCTCTATGTTTTATTTGTTTTCCCTTGTGTGGTTAGACCAGATGCTGCCAGTGGTGGGCACCTTGGAGCCTGGCGTGGTGGCGCAAACGGCGCGGCATGGGGATCTAGTGCCAGTGGCACCAGTGCCATACGTGGCGGCATGGGCCGCCTTGACGGGCATGATGTGGTGGCGCAGTAAGCTCGGCGATCAACGTGGGAGCCTGGCATGGTGGCATAGGCGGTGTGCATCATGGGAACCTGGTGCAGGTCTGTATTTTGAAGTTTTTTCATTTCATACTCTAATGTTATTTAGTTGGCGGTATTAGTCCATTTGGAAAGCTGATAATCATTCTCAGTACCATTAATCCATTAATCTGGGTTGTAATGTGGTGCTCTGGTTAGCCATTGTCTACTCAATTTCTGGTGCTTTGTTGAGATGCCATCTCTGTGTGCATCTCTTGGTTCTAAAAAATACACATTGATATGAACTTACAACTGATTATTTTTGTTATTTGAGAGGAGAATACAAGTTCCCCTTTTTTAATTATACCACTTCCATTCTCTTGAGTTCTGAACTACTTGTTTCAGTATTATGTGTATCTATGTGATGCATAGGAATTATTTGGTATATTAAATATATGTACAGTGCTCAAAGAATGATTTATTCTATATATTTCTCTGAAGTTAAACCGTTTCTTTCCATTTTATTTTTCTAATATATGACACAAGCTATAAAATCCAGGTATGTTATATTAAACATGGGTTTCCCACCCTTGTGTTGACTTGGAAAAGAAGCCCATGCTCTCTTGTGGGTGGAGTAATCTGAACTTTAAATCCCATGTGGCTTTAGTCTTGACAGTTCTAAAGATGACGAGATGCAATTATTAGGCCTTGTTTGTTTCCATCCAAGATTATATAATGGGATATTGGTGTGTATGCCCTCAGTCTAGATGTCAATTCTGCTTTTACTCTTGCTCTTCAGATTTGTGATTTTGCCATCGCTATTTTCAAATGAATGGGACGATTGCCCTTTGTTTGGACGTCTGTTACCTATAACCAAATTTTAAGCTTTTTAAAAAGAATATAAGAAAAAGACAATATTGCCACAATGCAACCTTAAACTTATCTAGCCTGAGCGGCCTTTCCTTTCATGCTCAGGTCCCAAGTAACCCTAGCTCGGTGCTCGGCAGGTCATTGCGGCGGCAAGGTGGCGGGCTGGCTGCATGGCTCATAAATCTGTGCCCTATAAATTGTAATAATCTAGCTATAACATGTACATGTTTGTTTCAGATTATAGATTATAAGCTGGATTACATAATGGGTAATGATTAGACTCGGGCGTTCGGCGTCTTCCGGACGTGGCGGACGCTCACTCGACCGCCCCCGCTCGCTTCTGTCCACCACACGATTAAAACCTGCTCGATGCCTCGTTTTATCCGTCAGTCCGCACCTCTGGCTCGTCTCGCCCTCTTCTCCTCTAGTCCTATGCCTCCTCCATTCTCTCGCTCTGCCCAGGCGTTGCTGGCCCTCCCCTCCCTCCACGACCTCCATGCCGTGAGGGCAGCGGTTTCTGTCGAGCCGCCCCTCCCTCTCTTCCTCCTCCCTCCCTCTGCTCGGTGTCCCCATGGGCTAGCAGCCCCTGCGCCATGCTTAGGGGAAGTGGGGGGCGCCGCACTCGGAGGTGAGGGAGGGGGCGCGCGTCTCCTTGCTGCTGCCACTGGTACTCCATCTCCTCTCGACGGAGCACGGGCAGCAGCATCACGGGGTGCTGGCTCCCACAACCGGTAGGTGGGAAGGGATCTGGATCGGAGGCACCTCCTCCCCTCTCTAGATCTAGATCTAGTCCTTTCTCTTCCTCTCCCCTCCACCTCCTCTTCCTCCTCCCCCCTCTAAATCTAAGGTTTTGATGGTGGCTAGGGTTTGTAGCGGTTCAGATCTACACGCAACAGATGATGCGAAATGCTTTTTTGCATGTATTCTCTGACGTTGCAGTATCTATTTTCACGATGTTTCAATAGTTTTTCCCCCATTGTTTTAGTTTGCAGCAGCATCCCCTATGTTTCTCGATGTTCATTAGTATCACTTCTGTTGTTTCAGTAGCTTCTTCTGTTTGTTGCGGCAGCTCTTCTCTTTTTGTTGCAGCATCTTCTTTCTTATTTGTTGCAATAGCTTCTCCTGCTTCTCCTTTGTTGCAGTAGCTTCTTCTTCTCTATTGAAGCTTTAGTTTATGCATGTTGTAGTACATGTTTTGCCTTTGTTTCAGTAGCTGCCTGGTTGTTGTTGGATTAGTTTCATACTTGCTTCAGTTTTTGCATGTCACAGTTGGTGTTTGGCCTTGTTTTCAGTAGTTGTCTAGTTGTTTGTTGCAGTAGTTTCATGCATTTGGGGCAGTATGTGTTCATTGTCTATTGAAGCATTTTCAATTTTTCAATGTTGCAATAGGTGTTCTGCTGTTGTTCTAGTAGGTGTTGAGCCCTTGTTGCAGTAGTTTTCATGTTTCGGTGCAGTTGGTGTTTGAGTGTTTTTGCAGTTGGTGTTGGTGTTCTGGTATTGTTGCAGCGTGTTTCTTCATTGTACTGTCGCGGCGGGCATGGGATGGGGGTGTTGACCGGGGGGTTTCTCGGGTGAGCCGGTGGCGGGGCGGAGGTGCATGTGTTGGTGAGGGAGGGGCGGGGCCAGATCTGCACGCGTGGGGTGCCGTGTGAGGTGTGGGGTGCGGGGCTGGGGAGTCGTTTTTTTTTTTTTTTATGTGAAAGGGGGCGGTGCTGCGGGGCAGGCGGTGATGGAAGCCTAATGTGTGCGCGAGCATCCGGACGCCTGTCTGTCTGTCCGACGTCCGGGCGGTAGCAAAGATGATTACATAATTTGGGGTGAGAAATAAACACCCCATTAGAACAGGTCAAGACCTTGATGTTATAGTTGTAAACTTCTTTTCTTAAAGAAATAACTATTGCTGTTTGAGGGGAAAAATGGTTATATGTTAGGCTAATTTGCAGTAAGACTGATATAGTAATTTTTTTGGAAACAACATCTGAAATGGTTGCATCAAAATGATAACTACATCTGAAGAAGCATTCAACAAGTGTGTGAATACAGTGCACTTTACCTTACTGCTACAATACTGAATGATCCAGATGTGTTGGCATTTATTTGCGTTTTTTCACTTACTACCTACATTTTTTATGGTTCTCGTTCAATTTATCTAACACTGTTAGTTCTCATATGGTAAACTTCTTGATACAGATATTATCCAGCCTCAACAGGAAATAAATGGAAATATCAAGTGTCTCTAGATTGTATTCATACTCGAAAACAATTGTGTACAATTTAAACTATATTGGTTATTTTTATGTGCATCCTAAAAGATAAAAAATCGTTGCATTAACATGGGCATTATTCTAGTAGGATAGAGTGGAGAGATGGAGAGATGTGTGATTGGGCTGACTGCTAACTAGGGTTACGTATCCAGTTGGGCCGGCTTGCTTCTTGGGCCACATGCCCAGATTTTGCACTTTAGCGGAAGCTAACTGAAGGAGCTATTAGCGGCTATCACCGGCTAAATGCCGCTATTAGCGCCTAAGCATGCTTAGTGCAAAAAGTGAATCTCTTAGTTGTTCTCGTCCCCAGCAGCTATAGTCCGAGATTTAAAACTTGGGTTCCTTAAGAAAACCGCCAACCACCTAGGCAAATTGGATTTTTATTGACGGTTCTCTTAAAAACTACCATCGTTTTTTTTTAAGAACCGCCACTAGAAATAGATGTTATTTCTACTAGCGATTCTCTTAAGGAAACACCACTAGAAATCCATTTCTAGTAGCGGTTTTCTTAAGAAGCCGCCACTAGAAATGCTCTAAAAGTTTAAATTTTGATTTTTTTTTTCAAATTACTTTAAATGAAGAAATAGTCTACATGAAAGTTGTAGAACTTAAAAAAGTTATGAAACTTTGTAGTTAAAAACTTTATGATTTAAAGTCATATTGTCATCGAAAACTCGATCAAATTTGTCAAATTTGAAATTAAAATTTTGTAAACGATCTTAGATGGAAAAACTATCAAAAAAAGGTATAGATCTTGAAAAGTTATGAAAGTTTATAGTTAATAACTTTTTATTTGAATTCATTTAGGGCCTCAAACAACCAATTTATACTCAATTTAGTATAATATATGGGGAACTAAACTCGGATATAGACACAAGTGAGTGATGGATAGAGTGGTAGAGGAGCTACGCGTGGGGGCGAGGTCGTGGGTTCCAATCCCATTGACCGCGTAGTGCGCGAATTTACATCAAGTAATGCGCAAAAACCACCAGTACGGTAGAAATGATTTGTATTGGTGGTTCTCGTCTAACCACCTATGCTGGTTTTGATTTTCACTGGTCTCTAGCACATGCAGTTCTAAATGCCGTCAACCGCCACTATAAAGCTTTTGTGTACTTAGTGTTTGATCCATATCTGTTGATGTGTACTGAGGTACAAATTAGTTAAGTTTAGACTCTAAGACAATACAAATAGATTGACGTGGATATGACTTAGGTAATTCAGTCAAGAGCTGTCTCATCCATACTGATGCTATCAGTATCTTCTTATGTGGAGGAACGGCAATTGGCAAAAGGATGGGGCTCTTGAACGTACTTACTGGAACAGGCAATCTTAAGACTTGATTGAAGTTTCTCCCAGAATTTTGGTACCTCTTCATTGCTAGGTCTTTCAACCTCAACAAGCAACATCTCCTCGTGGAGCAGATGAACACTTGCTTGCGCGACGAACATCCCGTCCACTGCTTCAAACAGAATCCCTCCAAACCCTGCCTCTTCCTTCCTTCTCGTCCTGAACCCTTCATCACGCCCTAGCTCCTCAACTTTGTCCAAGATTGACGTGGCATTTATTCTCGATCTCGATACAACAAATCGAGCCCTATCTGGCAGAGTCCCGATCAAGCCGCTCAGGTCACACCCTGACGCGAATGTAAGGATATCAAATGCATTCATCTCCCTTGCCAGCTCTGATTCTTCTTCCCATTTCACCACCTCGGGTGTAGGATGAGAAGAAGAGGCAACTGGGATGGACATGCCATCTTGCTGTAACCAAGGGTGGCTCAAGATTTCACCAACCTTTAGGCGTCTATCAGGCTCCGGATCCAGCATCCCCCCAATGAGGGACTGGAGCTCCGAGGAAAACCACTTGGGGCACCGAAACTTCCCCGAGCAAATCTTGCGGTACATGCCCATGAGGTTGCCGTCGTTGAACGGTAGATAGCTGGCGGTGAGCGAGAACAGCACCACGCCGCATGACCACACGTCGGCCTTGCCGGGGTCGTACCGCTTCTTGAGGAGGATCTCCGGAGCGACGTAGGCAGGGGACCCACAGGTCGTGGCCGTGAGCCCGTCGGCGCCGAGCTGGCGGTCAGCGAAGGCGCAGAGCCCGAAGTCGGTGAGCTTGAGCCCGCCGCGCTCGTCCAGGAGCAGGTTCTCCGGCTTCACGTCCCGGTGGAACACGCCGCGCGCGTGCGCGTGCGCCAGCGCGGAGACGAGCTGCCCAAAGAGCCGTCGCGCGGCGGGCTCCTCGCATCGTCCCCTTTCCTCCAGCGCGGACTGGACACTGCCGCCGCGTGCGAGGTCCAGCACGAGGTACACGGTGGTGCGGGAGGCCAGGACGTCGAGGAGGCGCACGACGTGGGTGGCCCTGGACTCGGCGGAGCGCGGCGAGCTCCTGCTCCACTGACCGTCGCGCCGCTGCGGCGTCCTCGGGCGAGCACGGGTGGTGCGGCTTCCGGACAGCCTTGACGGCGACGTGGACTCCCGTGCGGACGTCGCGCGCGCGGTAGACCTTAGACGAGGCGCCCCGGCCGAGGACGCGGCCGAGCTCGTACCTGCCCTGAAGGACCTTGGTGTAGCTTTCCGACGAGGTAGCAGAGGAGGCCGCCGATGAGTCGTCCGGTTCCGGCGGCGGCATCTCCGGTGAAGTGGAGGCTGCACGCGCGCTTAGCCGGCTTTGGAAGAAATGGTAGTGGAGTTTTATTGTTTGTTGGAACTTCTACCTGGCCTTGCAATGAAGGTGTGTGTGTCTTGGATTCTTGGTTTGATAAGTAGCCGTGTTTATCCAACCGATCAGAGGCATTTTCCTCATCGAAGTCATGCCTGCCATCACCAGTAGTGTGCTTTTGCCTCGACGGCGACCCAATGCATAGAGTATTGCATTATTGGTGTTTGGTCCAGCGGAGATTCGCTCGCAGGTGCACGTCAAGTGACACGATGCCACGACGAGCCACGTCCACGTCGATCCATCGGGCAATCAGCTGCAAGATTCACAACGCAATTCAATTCGCACGCATGAATCGTCGCATACATGCACTGGTATAGAAATCCTTTGTACAGGCGGTGGTAGACCCATTTACACAGGCGGCCAAGCCCACCGCCTGCACTGCGGGTCGCATTAATCGCCCACAAAGATAAAGTATCGCGGAGCCGCCCGTGAAAATTGTTTTCACGCGGCTCACTTTGTCACCGTCAGTATAAATAGTTATTTTCACGAGGCGGCCGACTAAAGTCAACCGCCCGCTGAAAATCATTGTCCGTAAAAACACGAAAAATAGCAAAAAATATTTTTAAAAACGCAAAAATATATTTTTGAAACCGGGAGAGGCACTCGCCCACTGCTCCGTCGAAGTCGCAAGTCGCGCATTTTTTCGCAGAAAATCGCGGCGCTTACGCTGGCCGTGGGGGTTTGAACCCACGACCTCGGGTTCGCGCGTCCCCCTACCACCACCACCCACACGTCACTTGTGTCCATTTGTCATTTTTGTTCCCCGCATATTATACAAACCCGACGGAAAATTGAATATTTGAGGGTCTAAATGAATTCAAATAAAAAAGTGGTGAACTACAAAGTTTCATAACTTTTCGAGATCTACAACTTTCATTTAGAGTATTTCTCCATCCGAGGTCATTTGGAAAATTTGAATTTCAAATTTGAGGAATTCAAATGCAATTTTGGGAGCCTACATGATTTCAAGAAAAATTTGTAAACTACAAACATTCATAACTTTTTGAGATCTATAACTTTCATTTTGGTCAAAATTCCATCTCAGGTCGTTTGAAAAATTCAAAATAATAAATTTAAAATTATTTGTACAAA
>JADLZL010005016.1:0-11130 GCA_015844335.1 Chrysopogon serrulatus | reverse complement strand
ACAACCAGGGTGGTCGAGGCTATTGATTCGTTCAGGGAGGATGATACCTTAGTTCCACTAAATAGATTTTTGGGTAATAAATAATAATGTATCTTTTTCGTCTCTACCACTCTAACCAAAGAACACACTGGGTTGGAACCGTCCTAGCTCAAAAGATAGAAATATATCCATCACATCCTCTTCGTCCTAATATAACTGAACATAACCTAAGACATTGCATTTTACAAATTGGTTTTCAAATCATACATGACCTGACCTTTATACAAGTGGAGGTAGACAGAGAATATGCAAATTCCTCGAGACCATCGTTGCAGCTTCAAGCTAAAATTTTTACATTAACCTCGCTTGACCTTCCATGAACTTGAGGAAGGTATGGGCTCCGATTACTTTTCTTTACGTCTCTCGTCTAGATACAAATATTTTTTCGGTATAAACATACTAGAACACACACGCACCCTTCTCACACACACCACTTGCACACAAAACAAACCTACAACCATACTAAGATGTGAAGACCATTTTCGTAGGGAGATCAATTGGATCATCTATGGTGCTTTAGATGATGAGCGTGTCATATTATCTTTATTGTTCTATATATGCACGAGAATCTACACGAAATTATTCGGGGGGACAAAACCCAATCAAAGACACGAGTGTGATTCTAATAATCAAACTAGCGTTGGCCACGTGCACACTTGCTCCGCTAGACATCTGAGCGCGCTCGGTTCTCAAAGAATACTAGCAGGGGTCCCCGTGCTTTGTACGGGGGGTGCCTTTTTTTTGTGTGTGCTTACGGGTAATGGGTGTCTTAACGGGTTGAAATGTTTGATAACAGGTTTGTACTGTTTTGCTAACGGATTCAATACTGTTCATAAACGGGTTTGTACTGTTTTTATAATGGGTTTGCACTGTTTGCTAACGGGTGTTACTGTTCATAACGGGTAGGGCAATCGCTCATGGAACGGTTCTTGTTTGAAGAACAATGGCTCCCATGTTAACTTGTCCCGAACAAAGGGAATGTGAGAGGGCACCTGGATTTTTAAAGATGCGAGAGCTTTAGTAGTATGTATAGATTTCAATTATTACTATGGATTTGCTAAATGGAGTTGCGGCTAGATCATCACTATGGTAGAAACTACGTGCGAATTAATGTACCACATCATCTAAAAATTCTGGTAGAAACTAGATCTCCCAACGAACAGTATGTCTTTCGCGTGGACCCGACCATAAATGTCCTTCCTTCCACCCATGCCTCCATGTTTTCTCTCTCCTTATCCTTTTTTCCTCCTGTCATTTCTTTGTCCTTCTGCTAAAAGTGTCCGGTGAGGCTGTGCCAGCAGCTCAGCTAGCTGAACGTGTGCACCGCTTGAGGCACGCAGCGGGCGTGGGCCTTGGCCCGCGTGTATGGCGTGCGTGCGGCCAACGCCGCGCGGCCGCCATGGAAGCACGGCGCGAGAGAGCAGGCGGCAGGCAGGCGCGTGGCGGCCGGCCGGCAGCTCACATACGTGTAGCGGCCAGCGCGCGCGGGCACACGGCAAGCGCACAGCGACGGCGTGGTGGCGGCACGGCGGCGAAGACCCGATGAACGCGGTGGCCGCCGGCGCTGTGAAGCAGCGGCGGCAAAGCGTGGTGGCGACCAGCGGTGGCAGCGTCTTGGCAACACGCGCAGCGGCGGCGCGTCTGCGACGGCGACATGGGCAGAGAGCGCGGGGCGGGCGGCGAGCACGTGGCGATGGCGGTGCGGGCGTCTGCGGTGGTGGTTGGCGAGCGCCAAGTGGACAGTGGCAAAGCGGGTGGGCGGGCGAGCGCCGCAGGCGAGGCGGCGCGGGCATCTCGTCAGCGACTTCGGTGGTTAAATCACGGCATAAAACGACTTCGTTTCATCCCAACGGTGAAAGCGGCGGTTTCTTCCCGTCTCGGTTTGTGGCGAGAACCTTCTAAATTATATAGCCCACAAGCACGACATTGTCTCTAAGACCTCCTCGACCATGCCGGTACACCACATAACCTAGAATGTTCCGTCGGATGAACCCCCGATAAACCACAACTCCTTCAGGATCGATACTTACAGAGACATCACAGTATTACAACAGTTTTCATACACAAATATCAGAGTAGCGGAAGACTTTACGATAACTTAATTTATAAACTATTTGATAAACTTATACAAACCCAGTGTTATTATTACAAAAACAAATGGAAGTATCATTAAGTAACTTTACAAACCACACAACGGAAATGCCCCCCGCCCGAGGGCCACACAATCTACTCTTCCTCGATCCTTCCTCGATTACCGTCATGCAACAAGGGGTCGTAGCACACTTGTTCACACGGCACACCCGCAATGGGGGTTTAACAAACTCGAGTATAAAAAGTACTCCGCAAGACTTACCCGACCAAAAAATTAGGGGGAGAAGACTTCAGGGAATGCCGCCTAATAGGAATCAAGGTAAGGCTTTAGCAAGATCAAATGACATCTTTGCAAAAAAAAGACTAAGCCAGTCCTTACTTTACTACAACAATCACTTGTCAACCATGTAAGATGTAACGGATTCAAAACTTCTCATTATCAACTTCCATCATTACTACGATGCTGGTGCAAGAATCAAGTCTCCCATATCGTGGAGCAACGACGATTCGAATCGCTTTATATACCCGGGCCGGGCTTCTAGCCACATGATGTATGCGAGGGACCGAACATCTTACATACATCAACTCACGATTGCATTTCTCCCGGCCGGAACGGGTCCTAGCCACGAGTGCAGTACACCATCTCCCTACGCCGCGGTCCCCTTCCCGCGGTGGCCCGTAGGGATGGGTACACGCTTACGCTCATCCCGCCGTCCGTTCGTCGTGGATAGTACAAGGGAGCTTACCGCCATTAGCATGCGACTAGTACTATCCAATAACCTCATGATCCAAGGGCCAAGGCAACGAACGGTGCTTAACCGACTCATAAGTGGGCGACACTACACCGGGGCACTAGCCCTTCCCCGGTGCAAATCACTCCACCCGGCCTCAATTTACTCATCATCATGTTCTTGTTGCGTACCCTTTGACCCGACCAAAGTGAAGGGATACCAACAAGTAACATCAGGTTTTCATAATTGCCCTCAACGGGGATATGGTTATCACACCTTTAGAAAATATTTCATAAGGCCTATGCTATTAGCGTAGCTAAGCATATACTAACATTTTCGAAATCAAAAGCAGGTATCCGGGGGTGTATATCAAGGTACGGTAAATGCATCAAAGTAGGATATCACACAACTCCTGTTACCTAATGCATCATATCATCAACATACAATATAAAGCTTTTCGAAATACAAGGAAAGGTCCGAATGCATCCGGGGCTTGCCTTGAGGCTCGACAGTTAGGGAGCAACTACCCAATCACCAAGATCAGATCCAACCTTCTCACGATGATCACTTTCTTCAAGAACCGGAGTTGGATTAACTCCCTCCCTCGACGCAACCCTACTACGAGTGGAATGCATGATTACGATGCAATAATAAAAAAGAGCATGCGATAATGATGCAACGAAGTGTTAATCTATCTTGAGTACAACTTTCCTTCACGGTATAGTTGCACTAAGGAAGTATAGCTAGCGTCGACGACGACGGACTAACGGTACGCAATCAATATAAAATGCCGAAGGTCATTAGGGTTAATGACCTAGGGTCATCACTCAATCCCAAAATCAAGCAACCCTAATAGTGATTAAGGTTGATTACTAATTTATTAACCATTTTTACAGTTGTTGAAAGCCACTAATTAACTTGCTAATTGGAGATTAATCAAACCCTACTTAATCAAAGGATTAATTAATTAAACATTAATTAAAACAAAGGCATTAATTAAGCATAATACAAAAATTAGTCAAAACATGATCAAACTTCATAATTAAGATCATTATCATCTGATTAGTACACAAAACAAATCTCATAATTTTTAGACTTATATTTTAATTATTAAAAATCATAGAAGTTGCATTTATTAATTTAAAGGAGTAATTTTCATTGTAAATAAAGTTACAGAAAAAACTAAGGTTATCATTTTTCATGTATAGAGCATAGCACCAGGATCACATACATATATTTTTCTCATTTTTAGTTGCCCAAAATAAATCATTACAAAAAGGTGAAAAACAGGCTCAGAAAAACAAAAAAGAAAAAGAAAAAACATTCTTCTTCTCCTTGCTGGGCCTACGTGCGGCCCGAACGGCCTCTACGGCCCGGCAGCTTGGTCAAGGCGCTCCTCTCCTCTTCTCTCTCTCTCTCACCGACAAGCGGGGCGGGAGGTCGCCTCATTCCTCCCCCCTTTCTTCCCTTCGGCCCGGACAGAGACAGCGGCCGCTGCTCGCCGTCGGTGGGTTCTCCTGGGCGACGACAGGCACACCACCCGGATCCCTCTCTACTGATCACGACGAGGTACTACACGAGTCCTATACCCGGCCCGGAGTACGCCGAGTACCACCTGTCATGGCGGCTCTGGCGGGCGAACGGAGCTTCGCCCGGCGAACGACATGCTCCGGCTGATGAGATGCGATAGCGACCTTTGAAACGGGTGGGATAGATCCAGTAGCTCAGCACAAACTCTATGCGCTTGATGATTTGGTTGGAGACGACGCGGAGATGGACCAAGCCGGCGGCGATGGCGGTCACGGCGGCCTGGACCGAGGAGGACGACGGTGTTCCGGCGTGCCTGGACTTCTAATACAAACAAGAAGAGACCTATAGCCATCAGTAAGGCACGGCGAAGCTAAGACAAAAGAAAAGAAGGCATGATCGGCTCTGAGTTGCGCTGACCGGGCGAAGCGGCCACTGGCGGTGCTCTCGGCGACCGGACGCCGAAGAAGAAAGTGATCTAGAGGCGAATTCGGCGATGTCAAGCGCCGCAGCTTTGTTCTTTCTGAGACGCAAACGGTTGCGGAGTAGATGGCAGGAGCAATTGGATGTTGATGGTGTGTAGGCGACGAATTTTGCCGGCGACAGGAGCTCGGCGGTGAGGATGCAGAGAAGAGAAAACGACGACGACGGCCATGGATCGGTTTATAAAGTGCAAGGACAAGGTGACGGGTAGCCGTGCCCTTCACGAACGCAGTGATGTGGTTGGTTTCACGCAAAAACCGGGAAGACGCCGAATGCCACGGGCGGCGGCGGCATGGGCACGGCAGAGGAGAAGATCAACTTCTCCCCTCGGGTACTGTAGCAACCAGCACAGCTCACCATTTTCCCTTTTCAAATTACTCTCAAAAGTTGAACTAAACTCAAAAATCTTCCAAAATACAAATTGCTCAAAATTTTGTGCTCTACAACTTTCATTAAAGAAGTTTTGTTAGAATCCAAGTAGTTTTGAAATTGCATTTCAAATTTTAAAATGAGTTCAAATTTAATTTTTGGGATTTCAAAATTACTTTTAAATTTTGAATAAAGATGAAAATCTCCAAAAATAAAAATTGTTCTATTTTTCAAGATCTACAACTTTCATTTAGAAAGTTTTTCATGAAACTGAATAATTTTTGAATTGGAGTTTAAAAAAATCAAAAGGGGACAATTCCCAATTTAAAGAACTTTTGAAATTACTTCAAATTTTATTCAAAAAACTTGAAAAACTTTTATATACCAAACTTGTAGAGCTCAAAAGATGTACAATTTGTATTTTTGAAGTTTTTCCAAATTTTGAATATTTTGAGATGAAATTGAGAAAAGGGGCAAAAAGGCTTTTTGAATTTCAGCTTTTGAAAAGGATTTTCAAATTGAATCTTTAGGCAATTAATTAATGATGTTGTGTACTTTTCAAACCCAACCAATAGCACATTTTCAAAGTAAAAAGTTCATACTTTGAAATGGTGCCAAAGTTTGGTAACTTTTATTTATAAAATTAATTATGGTTAGCTCATCAAAAGTGAACTTGAAATTCAAATCCAATACTTAACCCGCTAGGGTTAGGTTCTCGGGATTCGGATTCCAAATTCAATTTTGATTCTTGCTTTTGTATCATTTGACTTATAAAACATGGTTAGGGTGTGAGTCAAGGTTAATCAAACACTGGTACATACCAAGGTTGGTTTTAGTTGGTTGTTTTTGATAAACAAGATTAAACATGCAAGTGAAATTTAAATGGTATACACATATACATACGATATGAAAGAGTGCAAACAACCCTAGATTTAAATAAACTCATTTTAATTGTTCATATTAGAGTCCTCTAATCATGAATGCTTATGCAATGATGATGATGACATGACAGGTTTAGGTTAACATAACACCAGGGGTGTTACACGGTTCAAGAGAAGACATCGTTTCTACGGCAAGAAACGATTTCCTCTGATTCTCCTCTCTTTCTTCATTAATTAGAATGACATGTCAGCATTTTGCTTAGTTGGTAAGGTATTTAATGAAGATAGAAACTACGTATTAATTGCCATTGGGAGTGCCCTAATAACCAGCTAAACTACCTTTTTTTCCTGATTACACATGTCCTAACCTAAGATTCCTAGTATCATGAGTATAGTAATGACATGATGTAGGTTTTGTAGTTCTTCTGCTACTGCCTTTGGAATGGAGGACAACTGGACAACTGATATAATATTTTCTTTTGGAAGATTGAATTTCAATAAGAAAATTTTCTATTAGGGCTCCTTTGGTTCACAGGTGAAACAAAGGAATTTCACAGGATTGGAATTCCTAAGGAAAATTTCCTTTTCCACCCTTTGGTTGCTAGAAAACTCAAGGATCCATTCCATAGGATTCCAATCCTACAGGTCAATTCCATAGGAGAACGAAAAAATGAGGTCCGAGCTCATAGAAATTTCCCCGACGCAAAGGCAATCCTGCCAAGGCCAAAGCCATCCTCAAGAAGCGTGTTTTCCAAAAAAAAAACTTTAAGAAGCGTGTCACCCTGGCAGAGGCCGAGTGCCCTGTGGTCGCCATCGCCAAGCATGCCGAGCAGAGAGGCAGCTGCCGCCGCTCGCCGCCATCAAGAGGATGGGACGGCTCGCATCGCCAACTTCGCCATGGCCGACGGTGACGGATCCAACAGATCCATGGCCGCCAAGCAGCCGGATCCGTGGCCGCCGGTGCCAGATCCGGCGGTCGCCATGGCCGGCTTGGTCGCGAGCGCCGACAGAGAGAGAGAGCTCCGAGGAAGGGGGGCGAGGAGATGGGGCGCCGCCGTGGGGCACCAACGGAGAGAGACCCGGGGAGAGGGAGAGGCGCGCCGCCGCCGCCGGGTGCGGTGGGGGGCGCGCCGTCCGCGAGGAGCGGGGGTGGTGGAGGCGGATGGGGTGGTCTGGGGACGGGCGGGGGCGAGCCGGAGATGGGTGTCGCCGCCCCCGAGGGAGCACCGCCGCCTCCCGGCGAGGGAGGGATGGGGTGGGGGCGTGGGGCGGGGCGCCGTCCGCCGGGGGGGGGAGGGGGCCGAGTCCGCCTTTTGCGCCGACGGAGAGAGACGGAGTCTGCGGGTGTGGATGGATGGAGATGAGACGCAAGTTAAAAAAAAGAAAAAAGAAAAAGAAAGAAGCGCAGCTTCGCTAGTGGACTACCAAAGGTACGCTTTGTATTATTCCATGGGTTTGAATCCTATAGGATGACGGAGCATACCACTTCCAATCCTGTGGTTTTTCTATCCTATCCTTTCCATACCCCAGTGTTCCAAAGGGGGCCTTACAGTTTTTAGAACAAAGGATATGCATATGTTCTACGAACTCAGTTCGAAATTTCTATGGAATGAGCTATCCAACGGGACTTTAGAAGGAAAATAAGCATAAAGCACCAGCAAACATGCCCGTGGCGTTGCAACGGGAGAAAAAAATATTAAATATTCATGCTTAATTTTTATATTATTATCTATATGTTGATATAAAGTTATATGGAGCATAAGCGAAGCCGCCGAATACCACATAGTCCGTGATTAGTTGATGACGAACATCGTTGGAGCAGCTTGTTGATAGACGAGCCTCCCTCAACAATCCGCGTATGCACTCCGAGAAGTCCTCTCGCTTGATGTTATTCATCTTGTTGAACCGTTTTCACCATTAGGGATGACTTATTCAGCAGGGTCACCTTGTATGGCGTGCCAAAATTGCTCTTGCCCAACATTAATGTACACACGGAGTAGGTCCTTGTGCTTGAACCACGCTCACCCTTAGGGAATAACAATAACTTTTTGTGGTCGTCACATTGCTCATCGTGCTTCAAGGCCGCACTTCATGATCATCACCTAGACCGCATGCCGTCTTCCCTGCATGCCACTTGGCTCGTGCAGTCTCATCCCAATGCTACCGTCGGATGCGCCCCAACCACTGTTCCCACTATAAGTGACTCGATTTCTAAATTTCTGATACGGATATGTGATAGGGAGAGATAAGGATTCGGTAAACTTTATCTTTTCCCTAGCTTATTTTCCATGGTTTTTTATTTTTATTCCACCCCTAACTAATGGATATGCAAATCATGGGTAAACGGAGGTTTCATTTAGAAATCACAAGAGCAAAATTATAAAATTGAAAAATAAGGGTAAAATCACAATTAGATTGCTAGATAGGCTAAAACAATGTTCTCCAGTAAGTTTTATTTATAGCGAAAGCTACATCAATAATTTAATGGTGTAAGTAATATTTATTTATTAGAGAATAAAATGATCAATTGTTCAAACACCCATAATAAAAAAAAAAAATTATTATTTAATTTTTATGTTTGTAAGAAAATAAATGCAAGATAAAAAGGAAAAGAAAGTCATGTACTGAAGGAGCAGCACGTGAAAATCTGATGGAGAGAACAAAATCATCGATGATTTAAACACCCATAATAAAAAATTTATTATTTAATTTTTATGT
Source organism: Chrysopogon serrulatus (assembly GCA_015844335.1). NCBI lineage: Eukaryota > Viridiplantae > Streptophyta > Magnoliopsida > Poales > Poaceae > Chrysopogon > Chrysopogon serrulatus. The sequence goes on along the minus strand of JADLZL010005016.1, from coordinate 2,291 downwards.
TTGCCAGAAAATAAATGCAAGATAAAAAAGAAAAAAAAAGTCACATACTAAAGGACGAGCATGTGAAAATCTTTTTAATAATAAGTAAGCGTGTAGCTACTGCTGCTACTGAAGAGAATTACGTGTTCGTTCTACTACTGAAGACTGACTTGTGCTCCTAAGCTATAATATGAAACTCGTGTGGTACATGCCGTGGTCGGTCCGGTCGTATACTATGACGAGTTGAGTTGGTGTGCTTATGCATGCTGACGGAGCCATGCATGCATGACGGTGGCGCCGCCTATGCCTACGGCCGACATCGGACGCAGGTGGCGGCACTGACAGGCAGCTTGTACGGGAACGAGTTGGAGCACTCGAAGGAGATGGTCTGGCCGGCCGCCGAGCAGCGGGGAGCGGGGGCGACCGTCGTTGACGAGGCAGTCGTCGTGGCGCAGGCGCCGGAACTTGCGAGGGTCCACCGGGGTCACCGAGCTGAAGAAGCTGCAGCGCACATGGATGCCCTTGATCGTGCACGCACTCCACCCCGTCGCCCGCGCAATGGTTCACCACGTCCACCTTGTACGCCGGCATCCTCTGCTCGATATATAGCGACGACGCCTGCACCTGGTAGATGGTGATGTCCTCCGCTCCTGCGCACCCCTCGCCCATCCAGGCATCCGGCTGGCTCGGCCGCGCCGCCGCCGCCGGGTTGGTCGGCGGCGAGGGAGGCGGAGACGAGCAGCACGGCCAACCAGGCCGGCCGATGCAACGATAGCAGCCTTTATTGTCAAGCCGGCCAGTCGACGATGAAAAGGGACAAAGGGAGTTGAGTTGAACAGAAAGCGGCCACAAGGACGACCAGTCCACCAGATACGTCGTCATGCTGGGAAGCTTGGGGCAATATTTATACCCAGAAAAATAATTCACTTCCATAAACAATTAGCAATGTACTACGTACGGGTCTAAATATATCTCCATCTCTATTGTTTTGCCAACGCGGTGACTGAAGGCTTCCTTAATTAAGAACATAGTTCTGGATTCAATGTATCCACGTTAGGACATAAACCAATCGAATAGCAGTCGGCCACGTTGGTGACTCTGTTCAAGCGAGAGAGGCGACGGCCTCTCCTTTACTACTCCCTCCATCCCAATTGTGCGGAGAAATTCTTCCAAAAGAGGTTGAGCATAAAATAGAAAAACTAAACGGAACCGAATCGATCTCTTAGTTGGACGAAAAAAGAGGTGGACGAAAAAAAATAGGCTGAAAGTTTTGCCTCTTTATTATTAGGCTAGCAAAACATGCCCGTATGTTGCAACGAGATCTTATTTAGATTCACGTATAGTGGATGAGATGAATGAAATCAACCTGCCAGTCACGCCAGAGCTATGCAAGGCGGTGACGCCCGAGCTCAACAGGCGGTGGATTTGGGCAACAACGTCGTGAGGACTACGAAGCAGTGATGCCAAAGCGAGTGATCTACCTGTTCGTCGCTTCCATGGGCTCGGTGAGCTAGTACGGAGGCATGGCCCATGGCCTAGCAAGCGGACGACGGCAGCGATGCACGTCGAGCCATGGCAGGAAGCGGCGTGGCGGCATCAGGCCACGACAGGAGCTCCTGTGCAGGCGTGCAGCAGTGTCAGGCCTTTTTGGGCGGGAGGCTTCATGCTCGCGGCGGGATCCACTCGACGGCGTCCATGCGGATGGGCTCCCGCGACACGGGCGATTTGTGCGTGCGGCTGTGGCACCGCCAATGCTCCTGTGCAGCCAGCCACCTCCTCTGTGGGATGGCTAGCCCGCACGCACCGATCCCAAAGGCAAGGGATAGAACGGAAGGTTTCATCTCCAACGCCGACCGCGCTTTTGCGTCTCGACATTGTCGCCGCCTACCGGCTTGACGCCCTCCTGTGTCGCTCCTTTCGCCTCGCCTTTGGGAGATCCGACGCGTTGTTGAGGTGTTCCGATTGATTCAATGCGGATAGTGATGATTTGGGTGCGCTTTATAGGATGATGAGTCGTGGGTGAGGATGGATTCCGTATTGGTTCTCTCGCTCGCCGCCGAAAAACGTGGGAGGACACGAAATTACCATATACAAAAAAATATTAGGAATAAAAAAGGGAACAGTGATGGAGGAATATAAAAGGATCCACCACGGTCTCCTAGTCTCCTCTGTTTTGCTACTCAGGAACATACATAAAAAAGAAAAAGGATATAACTCGTATAAAGGATATGACTCCATATGTCTTGTAATCAGATTCCGTATCGATTATTGCTAGACGCAAGCGGTTCTAACTCATATAACCACGGGCCATA